>VDFB02000017.1:169522812-169636648 GCA_007258455.2 Sequoia sempervirens
AAGTGACTAATTTGGTCATCAGGTAAAATTCACAACTAAATGACTAAATAAATGACTAATATCGGACAAATAAAAATGACTAAATAAATAACTAAATAAATGTGCTCATTATTAAAATCTTGGCCATAATTTTCATTTTAATAAACATACTCTAAAACCTTCATCAAGACCTTATTTTCAATTGTAGCCCGCCATAATTAATAATAAAATATTACAAATAAAATTACTAATAAATATTTTTTGTGGAATAAATATTTTGTTTTGTGGTGTCATCATATGAACACCAAATTTTCTTCTAAATTGATGAAAAACCACCAAATTATAAAAATTAACGAAAACCATAAGAGAACCTAAAAAACTAAAACCCAAAAACCTTGAAAAATTAAAAAATAAGCAAAAGGAAGAGAAAAAACAAAGATAGAATAAGCAACCAAATAATCTAAGAGGAAAAAGGACCAAATTTTTTTTTATAAGCATAATTTTCATTTTAATAAACATACTCTAAAACCTTCGTGAAGGCCTTATTTTCAATATTAGGCCGCCAAAATGGAGTGCCAAAATGGAGAAGTAAAGCACGACACCTAATTTTGGATTGCAACCTCTACCCATTTTTCTGCATCAGACACAATTTGTGTAGAATCTTGTGGTAAGTCACTTTCCATGGTTTCAGTTAATTTTACTTTTCAAATTTGTACGCGGTTAGGCCATATGATCCATTCTTTTTAATAATTTTACTAGTTGCTTGTTGACCAAAAATGATTAGATTCTTTTTTAAGCTAATTATGGAAAAGAAAATCCATCCTGTGTTGTAGAAGTTAAGGATTTATATAGAGAACTTGGAATCGAGGTCTGTTTATTCTTTTCTTTTCCGTTATGAGATGTTAAAAGTGATCTTTTATTTTTGAAGTTTCCACTATCAAATTGCATAGTTCACAAGAGAACTTACTTTTATCTATAAAAATGATATTAAGGGACATGTAAATTGAGTTGTCTATACAAATTTCAGAATTTGAACTCTTAAAATTAGCTTCCACGTTCTGAGGGGGCATGCAAATCACTTTTGAAGTTGAGTGTAAAAAAAAAAGTAGCATGTAAAGAAAAAGGATGAACAATAATAAAGTGAAAAGTGGTTGTTTTATCAACCATGTAGAGTACAATGAAGGTGGTGCAGGGATGGTAGGGGTTTAATGTTTACAATGCAGTGGAACAGTAGTTCAGTTGTACAGTAGATGTCATCCTACTTTGTTTGAGAACTCTTATTGAATTCCCAAAAATAGGAGTTCCCAAATGACGCCAATAGATATTATAAATACAAAACAAACAACAATATTTTCATATAAAAATAACAAGAGTTGATTCATAGGCCCTATGAAAATCTCTAAATTTTTGGCTCCCCTTTGATACTTTTTTGCATACTTACAGATTACATCTCCTTGATTAATATGGACTGGAAGGGTTGAAAGGGCACATGCTAGTATTTTCCATTTATTGGGCAATAGAGAGTTTGAAGTGATTGAAAGAATCAAATGTAGCTCTTTACTCTAGATGCTTTATTCTCATTTGGTTATTAATATATCCAGATATAAACCATGATGACTTAAATCAGAACTAGAAGAAATCTCATGAAAAATGCAAGAAGAGATTAATGATTAGATGAATCATGGAAATGAAACCAACTCCATAAGCCACAACAAACAAAATAGAATATAGGCCTTCAAAGGAGTTGTCATGGATAAAGAATCATCCTCCCTTAGATATCTTGTGAGAATGCTTGAAAGCTCTTCAGTTATCCACAATATCCATATGCTATGAGCTCTGATACAAAGATTGTGCATAGTTCTTCTCTATTTATTCAATTTGGTGATATTATTTCTATCCTGTGATTCAAGCTTCAAACCAACCCCTCTCATTATTATTTGTCTTCCAGAATTGTCTAGAAGAGGGTAATCAAAATCAATACTGGAATATCTGAAAGTCGAAGATCCTTTCCCTCAAACTGAAGCTTTGTTCTCAACAAACCAGAGCTGAGACAAGCCGAGAACTAGTGGAAGGGAAGTTGAATAAAAATTGAGAGCAACTAAAAGCCTTCCTAAGAAAAGTGACCTTTCCACTATAACTGTCAGTTCTAGTGTCTCCTTGTTCATTTTTTAGCATCGCCTCATTTTTCATTTCTTGATAGAGAGCTTCTAAACGATGTGCAAGATGTTCTTCAATCTCAAAAATCAATGTTGAGATAAAATATAAGCATTTCTCTTGAAAATAAGGTGCTAAATCATTTATCCTTGAAAGAGATTTATGTGCATGAAGAAAACTTAGGAGGTCTTCTAGAATATTCATGGTCCCCTCATCTATGTTATCTTTTATTTGACTAACCTCAATTCCAAAATAAATGTTAAGGTGACCAAACCATTCTTCATCATTTGTCATCATAAATCTAAAACTCAACCTAGGTAAATTGACACTTTTTAGATCCCCTCTCTTGACAAGCCAACCCTCACTAGTAGTTAATTTGTGCAAATGGGTTTCAACATCTTTGTTACTTGCTAGAGACGTAACCATGGCTTCAAGGCATTTACCAACCTTAACTCTAGTTGACCTCCACCCTCATGATCTTGTTTCAATTTAGTTTCTTCCCAATCCTACAAATCAAAAAATAATAAATGGTAAGCCTTGAAATCATGGAACAAAAAACTACAAGAGACAAAGCAAGCATACAACATTAAAATTGTGACTTGCAGTAGTAAAAGAAAAGAAGTAATAGGCAGTTTGATATACAATCAGAAAAGGGCATTTTATGAGGCTGCCTTAAGGAAGCAAATTAAAAATTAAATAAAATCATGCTTCAAATTCCATTTAAATGTTAAGTTGTACAGTAGATGTCATCCTACTTTGTTTGCGAACTCTTACTGAATTCCCAGAAATAGGAGTCCCCAAATGACACCAATAGATATTATAAATAGAAAACAAACAACAATATTTTCATATAAAAACAACAAGAGTTGATTCATAGGCCCTATGAAAATCTCTAACTTTTTGGCTCCCCTTTGATACTTTTCTGCATACTTAGATTACATCTCCATGATTAATATGGACTGGAAGGGTTGAAAGGGCACATGTTAGTCTTTTCCATTTATTGGGCAATAAAGAGTTTGAAGTGACTGAAAGAATCAAATGTAGCTCTTTACTCTAGATGCTTTATTCTCATTCAGTTACTAATATATCCAGATATAAACCATGATGAATTAAATCAAAACTAGAAGAAACCTCATGAAAACTGCAAGAAGAGATCAGTGATTAGATGAATCATGGAAATGAAACCAACTCCATAAGCCACAACAAATAAAATATGCAATGCAAATGAGAATACAGGCCTTCAAAGGAGTTGTCATGGATAAAGAATCATCCTCCCTTAGATCTCTTGTGAAAATGCTTGAAAGCTCTTTAGTTATCCACAATATCCACATGCTATGAACTCTGATACAAAGACTGTGCATCGTTCTTCTCAGTTTATTTTATTTGGTGCAATTATTTTTATCCTGTGATTTAGGCTTCAAACCAACCCATCTCATTAGTATTTTTCTTCCAGAACTGTCTAGAAGAGGGTAATCAAAATCAGTACTAGAATATCTAAAAGTTGAATATCCTTTCCCTCAAACTGAAGCTTTGTTCTCGACAAACCAAAGCTGAGATGAGCGAAGAACTAGTGGAAGGGAAGTTGAATGAAAACTGAGAGCAACTAAAAGCCTTCCTAAGAAAAGTGCCCTTTCCACTATAACTGTCGGTTCTAGTGTCTCCTTGTTCATTTTTTCTAGCATCTCCTCATTTTTTATTTCTTGATAGAGAGCTTCTAAAAGATGTGCAAGATGTTCTTCAATCTCAACAATCAATGTTGAGATAAAATGGAAGAATTGCTCTTGCAAATAAGGTGCTAAATCATTTATCCTTGAAGGAGATTTATGTGCATGAAGAAAAATTTGGAGGTCTTCCAGAATATTCTTGGACCCCTCATCTATGGTATCTTTTATTTGACTAACCTCAATTCCAAAATAAGCGATAAGGTGACCAAACCAACCTTCATCATTTGTCATCATAAATCTAAAACTCAACCCAGGTAAATTGACACTTTTTAGGTCCCCTCTCTTGACAAGCCAACCCTCACTAGTAGTTAATTTGTGCAAATGGGTTTCAAAATCTTTGTAACTTTCCAAAGATGTAACTATGGCTTCAAGGCATTTACTAACCTTAACTCTCTCACGCAGATCTAGAAATCCATCAGCTATTATTTGTTTCTTTCTAGTAACAAATAGGCTTTCAAAAAGTTCATCCCACAGACTCTTTGAGTGCTTGAAAACAATCTCACACACACATTTTCACGAAAACTCAACATTTGAACCAAAAACCATTTTTAGCCACTCCAAGCTCCCTTCAAATGCATCCAGACTGTCCAATGTTTCTCTGATCAATGTCTCATTCTCTGTAAGTTCCTTACTACTTTTCACAAGATCAACCAAATACTTTC
The DNA here is from genome assembly GCA_007258455.2 of Sequoia sempervirens. Taxonomy (NCBI): domain Eukaryota; kingdom Viridiplantae; phylum Streptophyta; class Pinopsida; order Cupressales; family Cupressaceae; genus Sequoia; species Sequoia sempervirens. The sequence continues at coordinate 169,527,332 of VDFB02000017.1, forward strand.
CCCCAAGCCTATCTGCAGAGAGAATATCATTTGCACATGTCTTAAGCCATGCTAAGCAAGACTATGATATAAATTCACTCATAAAAATCATAATGGTAGCTTGTAGCTTCTCTCTATGAGATTTCCACAACTGCACCTCATTGTCTAGGTTTGGAATCCCACCAAACAACTATGATTTAGGTGGCACCGCCAACACAGTCTTATAAAAAGGAGGCAAATCATTTAGAACCTCCAAGAAGAATTCCCCAGCCTGACATAGCATTACCTGTATGACTCTTACCACATTACAAAAAATGGAACTGACTTCCCCCACCTTATCGGTCTATCGTTCGGCCGTGTTTTCTGGTTCTAGTCGGTTCTATTTTTTCATTGGCGTGAGGTTCTTCTCTCAACAGGACGAGGTGTCTTGTTCCCGTGATGGTCCGATGGGGATGTCATCGATGGAGTTTATTCCTGCCGCTGGTTCAACGATGGGCATGAACTCCACCGACGACATCCCCATCAGACCATCGCAGTAATAGGAGACCTCGTCCTGCCGAGAGAAGATCCTCACGCTGATGAAAAACATAATCGTCGACACATTGCTGGAACCAGAAGAAACGCCCGACCGATAGACCGATAAGGTAGTCCTTTTCAAATGATTTTGTTCTACTATCATGGACCAAACAATCATTAGAATTAGAGAGATTAGAGATCTTCAAATTTGGGCAAATATTTTGAGAGGTTCCATGCAAAATCCATTTTGTGCACATTATGCAATCAATCATTTCATTCCATGAGATGAAATCTCTTTGAGGCATTCTGTCAAATAATTCAAGTGTTTTGTCTACGATTCCACATATTGCATATATGTCTACTAGAGCATATCCAACTATAACATCCAGGTATCTTTTTAATTCCTCTATCTTTCATCAATCTCTTTACTATTTGAACCTCGTACAAATGTTTTAGAGAAGAACATAAGTTGCAACATTTTTAGGATCTAACTAAAAATATGAATGGTTGATCAACCATGCACACCTAATGTTCAACTATATATGTAAATTGTAATGCAATAAGGGTTACTGACATGTGAAGTATGTGCAACCCTGATCCACTAAACCTGCATGACTGCATGCACCTAGAACCCAAAAAAGGCTTACAATGTTAGGATGTGTTTCATATTGCTTCATTAATTCAAAGATTTTGAGAGGTTCCTTGAAAAATCCATCTTGTGCACATTCTGTAATCAATCATTTCATTCCATGAGGTGACATCTCTTTGAGGAATTTTGTCAAAAAAATTAGGTGTTTTGTCTACGATTCCACATCTTGCATATATGTCTACCAGAGCATATCCAACTATAACATCTAGGTATATTTTTAATTCCTCTATCTTTCATCAATCTCTTTAATATTTGAACCTCATACAAATGTTTTAGAGAAGAACATAAGTTGAAGCATTTTTAGGATCCAACTAAAAATATGAATGGTTGATCAACCATGCACACCTAATGATCAACTATATATGTAAATTGTAATGCAAGAAGGGTTACTGACGTGAAGGTTGTGCAACCTTCATCCACTAAACTTGCATTACTGCATGCACCTAGAGCCCAAGCAAAGCTTACAATGTTAGGATGTGTTCCAGAGTGCTTCATTACTTCAATGATTTTGAGAGGCTCCTTGCAAAATCCATTTTGTACACATTCTGCAATCAATCATTTCATTCCATGAGATGACATCTCTCTGAGGCATTATGTCAAACAATTCAGGTGTTTTGTCTATGATTCCACATCTTGCATATATGTCTACCATAGCATATCCAACTATAACATCCAGGTATCTTTTTAATTCCTCTATATTTCATCAATCTCTTTACTATTTGAGTCTCGTACAAATATTTTAGAGAAGAACATAAGCTACAACATTTTTAGGATCGAACTAAAAATATGAATGGTTGATCAACCATGCACACCTAATGATCAAATATATATGTAAATTGTAATGCAATAAGGGTTATTGATGTGTGAAGTATGTGCATCCCTCATCCACTAAACCTGCATGACTGCATGCACCTAGAACCCAATTTTTTTTTACAATGTTAGGATGTGTTCTAGAGTGCTTCATTAATTCAAAGATTTTGAGAGGTTCCTTGCAAAATCCATTTTGTGCACATTCTGCAATCAATCATTTCATTCCATGAGATGACATCTCTTTGAGGCATTATGTCAAACAATTCAAGTGTTTTGTCTATGATTCCACATCTTGCATATATGTCTACCAGAGCATATCCAACTATAACATCCAGGTATCTTTTTAATTCCTCTATCTTTCATCAATCTCTTTACTATTTGAAACTCGTCTAGATGTTTTAGAGAAGAACATAAGTTGAAGCATTTTTAGGATCCAACTAAAAATATGAGTGTCAACCATGCACACCTAATGATCAACTATATATGTAAATTTTAATGCAATAAGGGTTACTGACATGTGAAGTATGTGCAGCCCTCATCCACTAAACCTACATGATTGCATGCACCTAGAACCAAAGCAAAGCTTACAATGTTAGGATGTGTTCTAGAGTGCTTCATTAATTCAAGAATTTTGTGAGGTTCCTTGCAAAATTCATTTTGTGCACATTCTGTAATCAATTATTTCATTCCATGAGATGACATCTCTTTGAGGCATTCTGTCAAACAATTTAGGTGTTTTGTCTATGATTCCACATCTTGCATATATGTCTACCAGAGCATATCCAACTATAACATCCAGGTATCTTTTTAATTCCTCTATCTTTCATCAATCTCTTTACTAATTGAACCTTGTACAAATGTTTTAGAGAAGAACATAAGTTGTAGCATTTTTAGAATCCAAATGAATGGTTGATCAACCATGCACACCTAATGATCAACTATATATGTAAATTGTAATGCAATAAGGGTTACTGATGTGTGAAGTATGTGCATCCCTCATCCACTAAACTTGCATGATTGCATGAACCTAGAACCCGAGCAAAGCTTATAATGTTAGGATGTGTTCCAGAGTGCTTCATTAATTCAAATATTTTGAGAGGTTCCTTGTAAAATCCATTTTTTGCACATTCTACAATCAATCATTTCATTCCATGAGATGACATCTCTTTGAGGCATTCTATCAATTAATTCAGGTGTTTTGTCTACTATTCCACATCTTGCATATATTGTCTACTTAAGATAGTTTTTCCTATAGTTGTTGTTATTTGGTGTTTTCAATGTTGTAGAGTCATATTTTGTTGTATGCCTAAATGTCTTTTTTTTGTAAAATCAAGTTTATACTATGCTCCCCCAAGTTTCAGGGACGAGGACGACAGGGGACGGTGGGGTGTGTTTTTGGTACGGGGGTACTTTTGGGTCATTTTTAGGGGACGACTATAAAAAATAGGGAAATTTTTAAAAATATAGAGAAATTTCAAATATTCATATCAGAACATTGATAAAGCATTCATCATAGGCATTGTAGAAGATTAATACATAACATTAGACTTGAATTGAGATTTCACATAAGAATTGACAAACAAAGTAACAAAATTCAAATTCTTTTATTGTCAATGTGCATACATATTAAATAAGAATTATAACAAAATTCCCAAAGGCTTCAAGTTCCATCTATAAAATGACAAAAACATAGAAAATATATGGATGTCCCTAATCAACAGATGCAATTGGTAGGTATGTATGAAAATTGGAGCTCAAGTTTGTGTCACTATCAAATGCAAAGGCAAGGGGAAGTTTTTGGGTCCCCCAAGTCCCCGAAATGTTTTTGAGATAGGGATGGGGGTACCAAGGTAGGGGAAGGGTCCCCATGGAGCACTGAGTTTATATGGTTTGGGGTTTCAAGGTGGGGTTTCACCTAACCACAAAAAACCTCTATGGTTGGGATAGAGGTATACACCCCTCTTGCTGATTACACCTTATCATCTGCTAAAGACCTCTAGGTGACTCCTGGCAATGGTACTGTGATGGATTAAGGGGGAAAATAGTAACAAAGGTCATTGTGACAGTAAAGTAGAGGTTGGAATGTGCACTATTTAAGTCTTGTAAGATTCTAACCTAGAATCTAGAGGCACCAATTAGGAAAACCTTAGTCTGATCCTTCATAAAAGAGTTTGCAATACCAATACATAAATGTAAAAATGTATTTGATTTTGACTTATATATCTGAATAGCTCTATTTCTTCTTGAATTAAACATTTAAAAACTGGTGCAGGAGCACCAAGGTATTTGTGAAATTTTGATTCATGGAGGTCTTAGGTCAATTTGAGTTTTGAGTCTAGAAGTCATTAATAAGGTCAGGATTGACCAATTCATATTGTAAGCATGTGTAAGCATAATGAAGAGTGTTGGAGGTGGTGGCAGAGTTGTGAGAGGTTGGTAATGCCATTTTTCAATAAACCCTACCCAAAGCTAGTGTAAAGTGAGGGTTTTTAGTTATAGAGGTTAGATGAGACTTTTCCCATCTAAAAATTATTGATTAGGGCCCTATGTTGACTGATAAGAAGATTTGAGTGGTTGTTTGGAGTTGGAGGAAAGAATTTGAGGCACCTCCTTTGAAATAGAGACTAGTTGGTCTATTAGGACAACATTGTTTCTAGGTTTTGCGTGAGATGGTCCAAAGTGACCCATGATGGTTTTAAAGGTAAGTTATTGTTTTCCTTAAAGGGTGTCTAAAAGAGTAGATATATTGATTCTTGAATGGTTCATTGTGAGATAAATTCAAAAATTTGGGTCTGCAGACCTACTAGTTGAGTTGAAGAGTTTTTGCAAAGGAGTGATTCAGAAGAGTTTTGTGAATCAATTGGTTGTTTGAATTAGCTTGTTTTGTGATGATTTGTTCAAATCCAAATTTCTTTGCATAAAAAACTTTCCATCATATTGAAGCTTGATGGGAAGAAGGGTCCATCGAGAGAACTCAAGGGGTGTTACTTGCTAGGAGGAGAGAGGTTGTGGAGTACTTGTTGGCTTGAACAAGTGACTGAGCTCACCTTCCTTGTATTGAAGAGGATGTACCAGGTATGTATTTCCTCAGTCATGATTAAATTATAACTGATTGTTTTGTGATAAGATGGTGTTGATGACAAATCATATAACTGTGATAGTTGAAATTATTTTGGTGGTCATATGACATTCTTTTTTAGAACATTTATAAAGAAAGTAGAATAAAGTTTGTTGTGCAGAAGTAGTGAGTAGGTTACATTCCTCTGCTTGCCTCAAATCTTGATTTGGGTGATGAGGACAAAGGTATAATGCCTTCTGTTACCTCACACTTGTTCCTTTTGTTACCTCACACTTGTTCCAATCATGTAATCACCTTGATGACTGTTACCTCACCCATGTTCCAGTCATGTATTTACCTTGATGACTGACTGAATTATTTTTAGGGCTTACAACTTACAAGAAAAATGAAGTCCCTTTGACCTTTTAGATCATTTATGATAATTTAATTAAATCAACAAAAAACCATGGAAGGATTTAAGTACTTAGGGTTTTGTTGAAGATATCACTGTACTATTTGAAGATTTTGGTTTGTACCTATTTTAAGCCATATGTTATGCTTTTGGCCTTGAGATTGAGCAAGACTCTCAAAACGTACATTTTTTTGTCCTGACAATAGACTTTTAGTATGATATGGTTAAGATGGTTTGATTGAGAACAAAAAAGGATAAGCCTCAATATTGTTTGTCATTTAAATATTGGAATAAAGATTATTGGGCAGGACAACTTAAGAACTTAGATTTGCACCAATTATATATCAGCTAGAGACCTAACATATACCTCATGTAACTCTCAATGACTATAAATATAATCTTCAAATTAGGAATATATACATTCTACGCAAGATTTATTTGTTTAGTAGATACTTAGGGAAAGTGTAAACATGAAAGTGAACACCTTGAACTAGTTAGCTTTATCTACTAGTTACCTTTGATCAAATAAGGACATTTATATTTCAATTTTAAATAAAATTTCAATATTGAACTTCAAAATTTAGACAATTGCCACATGCACTGCACACAAATGGAGGCGCCCTTTTAACACATTTCTTTGATTATGCTTTCATCTCCTTTCACATTTGAGTATACTAACTTATTTTGAAAAATAAATTGATTTCAGTGTTTTATCCCATCGCTCAGTTCTTGTTTTTTTGTTGAACAAAAATCAAACAATAAGCTTCAATGTCATGTTGGATTGTTAGAAAGCTACAATGTGAAAATAGCTTCTTTAGAGTCTTGGTTCTATTCTATCTCTGCAACTCTATTCTTTCCAAATTTATTTTACATACTAACAATGACCATGAAAAAATTATTGCAGGAGTGGGAGGTTATACTTACCTATATGAGCCACTTTGGTGGGCAGGCATGATTACCAGTAAGTGCTTATTACTTATTAAATCAGGTTTAGGTGACAACTGGAGAATATTAATGTTTGACAATTGACATAGATTACTTGCATTCAAACAATTAATTTCCTTATTTACCATCTTTTTTGAGATAGTTGTATGGCTGGAGAGTTTATATATTCATTGTTTTCAAAATTTATAGTTTATCTTCAGTGACTTCACTGCCAGTCCTTAACAACTATTTCAAAATAAAAAATTTCACTCAAAATTACATTCACCATCTTTTTCGAATAACTAATAACTACCCTGCAAACCAAAAACTCCTTTTCATTGCCCACAGTTTTGTAAAACCCCCAAAAACTAACTACAGATAGCCAAAAAACTCAAATTCATGGGAGAGGATTATGTTTACTATAGAGCTGTAGATGAGCTACTGGCCACAGTTTCCATGGAGTTCCCATCTGTCTTCCTCTTCCTCTGAGGTTGCTGCTCCAAATCCAACCACTTCACTTCAACCTTTGCCTTCACTATCAGTTCCTCAACCTCTATTAATTCCACAATCAATTTCAGAGCCTCCCACCCGCGTGCTACTCCCTCTCTCCATTTGGATTTATGTTTTCCTTCTAGCCATTTCACAAAGGGTACACATTTCATTGTTTCTTCATCCTCTTTGCTTTCAATTCCCTCACCGATCTCTATCCCAACTCCTAGAATTGTCCATTCCAACGAGTCCATGTCCTCTAGATAATCCTTATGCACCAGTTCCTTCATCACCTTTTTCACAACTTCAATCAGCTCTCCCAAATCTTAGCCCCAAGCCATTATGAGCAAATAAATGTCCAAATTAGTTTTGTACCTATGCATGAGGTAGCTGAATCCTCTTCCCAGAATTAGTTGCACTGACTGCACTAATCATTCATCGTTGTATAGGAAACACCCCATCAGTCTCTTTACCGATGGTTCTCCATAAAAGTGTGAGGGTTGTTTCTTTGTTTTAAGCATGAAACCAACATCCATCACCTTTGCAGCGATAGAGCACCACCTCCTGTACACTGTTTTCATACCTATTGTTCACCACAGTAGAGGAGCATTGAGAAAGTAATGCCTCAAGAATTTAATAACTTCATTCACATTCCTTTCCATAAATGGTCGGCGTACATCAATCATCACCACCACCTAACTCCACACACTTCTCTCATTCACTTCAAGAATTAAAACCTACAATTACTCCATTTTAGAGCTCCCTAAATGCACCACCCATTTCAGTCTTGTCATTGGGGGAGAACATTAATTTTAAATATCTCGACGATGCCTTGGGATGTCACATTAGTTAGTAATAACCATTATTGTCGTATCGGTGAGACTGTGATTCTTCTTCCACTAATAGCCACCTTCTCCACCGATGAACAACTTTCCTTAGGTCTATTGGTGAGATGCCAAATAACGTCACCCGATGCACCCCAACTCCACTGATATACATTATGCACTTGATAATCCATGGTTATATCAGGCCATCGAGGGAATGCAAACATTTTTCCATCAATGTTCATGTGTCACAACGATGTGCTTACTTTTGTTGACTTTGTTGGTCTATTGGGGAGAGTGCCTTAAGAGTCAACCCGATAGGGTATTGTTACATCGATACTAGGTTATGAGTTGCTTTCATCGGGCCATCAGCGAGGCTATAATGGGGGTTCTGCTGATGAGGCATTGTTAGGCTGATAGTGCTAATTTTTATTTAGGGACGAGAAAAGATTTATGGAGCCTCATACTATTATGGTCTCATGTTTACTATTATGCTTTTGATAGATTTTTTCCAAGCATCCATAGCTTGTTCGAAAGCACTTGTTTTAGGTTTTTAGCCATAGCAACAAGGTAATGAATAGTTTGAAAAAATGCTTTGGTAGACATGTATGGAAAATGTGGTAGCATAGACAAGGCAGTGAACTATTTGAAAAAATGCCTCAAAGAAATGTGGTCTCATAGAATGCCATGACAAGCAAATGCAATTGGCAACTGCTCCTAGTTATTAGTTATGCAATGTGAAGTAATCGCATAACTACTTAGGTTGACTTTGTAAAAACTATATTGTAATTTAAATTGTCATTTATCAACATCTAGTTATTAGTTATGCAATGTGAAGTAATGCTTTGAGTTTGAAAGATGTGCAATGCAATGTAATCAAAGATATGAATATAAACTACATAAATCTATTTTTTACAATTCATTAGTTAAACTCTTTATTTTATTTGCTCTCTATATCTCTAGGCTATGGAAATGCCTTTCAATTTCAAAAAAAATAGTTTTTATCTCTTGGTTCTACAATTTTTTACCTTTTTTTTTTAAATCCCATTTTTTCCCGATTTTTGAATGAATAGGGTTATGTTTCAGAAATTTAATGCCACTATTTTTGTACATCCCAATGTATTTCACCTTCACCTTGCAGAAGTAGTAGTAGTGCTCTCATATTGCATTCTTTGTTTTTGTGCATTAGCTACCTTTTTTATGTGTAATAGTATTGTCATAACCTTATGTGTTTGGTATGTGTGCATGGTAATGTAGTGTTTATATTTGTGGCCTTTGTATCTGATTAGCATGAAGTTAATAATAAAATTGTAAGCAGTGGATTGTTGGTTTTTTAGTAAATTAGATTGATCATTGCAATTATTTTTGAAATTTTCCTTTTGCAATTATTTTAACACACACACGCAAGTACCATTTAAGTAAGTAATGGTTGTTTTATTATGCAAACAAGGGTAATCATTACCTATGTAATATAATGTGCTATTTTTTTTTCTTTTTGCATAAATGTATTGATAAACTCAAAGAAGGGGATACAGTTAGGGAGTCAACTTGAAAGGAACATGAGATGCAAATGTAAACATTTTAAAGGTCATAAGTAACATACCCCTTGTTTATGAAGACAAAATAGATGGAGTTGTTCGTCTGAAAGAGAAAGAGGGAACCTTCACACGGTGGCCACTAAAATATTTGCAGAAAATGATATAGTTGAACATGTTTATCATGTACTAGTTAATGTTAGACATCTTGGCTCACTACTTTATGCAGTATTTTGAATGTGTTGTTTAGGTATCTTAATTATCATGGTGTATTTGAAAGATCTAGAAACTCTTAAACAACTTTGACATTTTTTATTATATTTACATATATAATCTTAGACAACTTTGACTTCTTGTAACTTGATATATATATATATATATTTGTATTAATTTTTTTATTGTAGATTACCTTTATTTATCATGATGTTAAATCAATCTTTTAATTCTAGCATGTTGTAGCTTGTATGTATATGTAATATTTTTATTTGTTTTTATGTTTTAGTTCAAGTTTAATATTATGTTAGTTTTACATTATAAAATTTATGGTACTTAATAAATTATTCATTTCATGACTATTTACTACCAATTAATGGAAACCAGTAAATAAAAATGACTAAATATATGACTAAAGTAATGACTAAATTAATGACTAAATATATGACTAAATATATGACTAAGTTAATGACTAAATTAATGACTAAATATATGACAAAAGTAATGACTAAATTAATGACTAAATATATGACTAAATTAATGAATAAATATATGACTAAATATATGACTACCATGACTAAATAAATGACCTATTAATAACAATCAATGACTAAATATATGACTAAATCAATAACTAAATCAATGACTAAATCAATGACCAGATCAATGACTAAATAAATGACTGAAATAGTTTAGTCATAAATTTAGTGGTGTTATAAATGACTACAAATAAGCCACTAATAGTCACATGACTAAACTTAGTCATTTATATACAATTTTTAGTAGTTTATTTAGTCATATATTGTTGTTTGTGTACTAGTGATAGGGGTTTAGGGATTAGGTTTTATGGGTTGAGGGTAGAGGGTAGAGAGTTGAGGGTTTAAGGGTTGAGGGTTGAGGGATTAGAGTAGAGATTCTACTTAGGTTTAAGGGTTCAAGGGTTGACGTTAGAGGGTATTGGGTTGAGGGTAGAGGGAAGAGGGTTTAAGGGTTTAGGGTGTACAATTGATGGATTAGGGTAGAGAGGGAGGGATGGATGTAGGGAGAGATGGAGGGATAAGTGAGATAGAGAGAAGGAGAGAAGAGGAGGGAGGGATAGAGATATATGAAAATTAAGGATCCAATATGTAGGGTAGAGGATTGAGAATTGAGGGTATATGGTTGAGGACCTATAGGGTTGATGGTTTAGGGTATTGGGTTGAGGGTATAGGGTTGAGAGATTAGGGTTGAGGGTAGAGGGTAGAAGGTTTAAGGGTTTAGGGTTTAAGGGCTTAGGGTTGAGGGTAGAGGGTTTAGGGTATAGGTTTGAGGGTATATGGTTGAAGAATTAGGGTTGAGGGTCCAATGGATAGGGTAGAGGGTATAGGGGTTGAAGGTTTAGGGTTTAAGGGTTTAAGGGTTGAGAGTTGAGGGATTAAGGGTTGAGGGCTTAAGAATTGAGGGTTGAGGGTTTAATGTATATGGTAGAGGGTATAGGGTAGAGGGTTTAAGGGTTGAGGGTAGAGGGTTGAGGGATTAGGGTTTAAGGGTTGAGGGTTTCGGATATCAATTGAGGCAGGACTTATGCTTCATTGTTACATATTGTGTGGCTTCTCTATTGGATGGCTTCTTATCTTTGTGTATTGGCATGATGGAGGATGAGAGCATTCATGCTTGGGATGGTGCTCACTTTGATTCTTGTTGTAGGTATGATGATGGAGCACATGGAGCACTTTGATTCCTTGATGGTATATGTGGCTAATGGATTATTCTTTTGATTCATGTTTTGAGGTTACTTGTTCCCCTTATGCAATGTATAAAAAAAGTGGGAGAATTAGTTTTTTTGTCTCGGGATTCCATTGTGTTCTAATTTTTTGATCAACGTTTCGGATCACACTTCGTGATCCATCATCAAGATGGAGAGCTGAAAAAACTAATTTCATATGGATTGTGGAAATCTTATTGCATTGAAGTGGGAGAATGTTAGGAAAAGGTGTTGTACACCTTGCATAATATATTTAATGTAATTATTCTTGGGGCCACTTTATGTTGCATGTAACATTGGGACATAAGTTAAGTTGCTAAAATGTAATTATTTATTATTGGGGAAAATAAATAAATAAAGTACCCAATATTAAATAAGGGGACATGGTTTTGTAATCTCATGGTTTTAGTCATATGGTTTTGTGTAACAACACTTGGTGGTTTTGTGGGAGCTTATTTCTATAAAATCAACCACAAGGGTAGTTGTTTAGGTTGAGGTAAGTTTGCACATTAGCTCTGGTTAGCATTTGTGAGGGTTTGAAGCATGACATGGGATGTGTGGTTGCATGCTTGTTCACATGGATTGCTTGGAGAGGGATTGTTGCTTCAATGGTGTTCATGGAGACTTTAAAGATGTATTGTAATCTTTATTGCTAAATAATACATGAGAGATGGATGTTTTTGGAGGTTGGGTTTTTCCCTCTTGAGGGTTTTCCCAGGGTATATCTTGTTGGACTTGTCGTTGCACCAAAATATTGACCTGTCAATGCTCGATACAAGCTTCGGTTAAGAACCACAAGAGGCGGTTAGACCATGTCACAAACCCAAGCACTAGGCTGCAAGGAAGACCAAGGGTCACACCGTGCAACAATCCCCCCAGCACAAGCGTGGGGTTTGAACCTGTGACCAACTCTGATACCAATTGTTGGACTTGTCGTTGCACCAAAAGATCGACCTATCAATGCCCAATACAAGCTTCGATTAAGAACCACAAGAGGCGGTTAGACCATGTCACAAACCCAAGCGCTAGTGCTGCAACGAAGACCAAGGGTCACACCTTGCAACATATCTTGTGTCATAATTTCATGGGTATGTTGTCTATTATCTAGCATGTGGATTCTGAATACTTAGTTGCATAGATTTCTCTTTTGGGTTATGTGGAAATTGTTTTTAAATGGATGCAAGTTTCCAACAAGTGGTATTAGAGCCATGGTTGTGGTTGTATAACCCTTGGTAGAGAAAAATATTCTTTAAGTTTGAATCTGTGCATTGCATGTGAGAATGAAAGATGTGGCAAGATATGAGGGTTTTGCAGGTTGGTTATTGAAGATCTGAGAGTTTTGGGTTTGTTGTTTTGATGGGTTGTTTGCAGATTTGGGGAGTGAGAAATTTTGGATGAAAAGGATTTTTTGGCTATGTATTCAAATGGGGATTTTTTGTGGAAAATTTTATAGAAGACCTCCTAGAACAAAATAGACCTCATAATTGGATCTAGCTTGGCCGAGAGATGAATTTTGATATATAATTTGCCCTATTTTGGTTATTATTAAAAATGCAATTTTTGTTGTTGTAAAAAGCCCTATTTGTAGGTCATTCAGATCTTCAGAAAATTAAAAAATAAAAAATAAAATCTCGTCGCAATAGAAAATTCCCCTTGCAAAAGTTCTATATATATATATATATTCGGTAAAAACACTAATGGCATTATTTTTATAGAAAAAGTTTTAAAAATAAAATAAAATTTTGGGGAGGGGCGGACCCCCCCTCCCCACTTGGATGACCACTGTACTTGCAGTAGGGTCAGTAGTCCCTATCGGTAGTATGGTCCGTTGGCATGGTACCAACCGGTAGGTACCACCGACGACCTGCCAGGCGGGCCTCGCCAACCCCTATGGGGTTCTATAAACAAAAAAAAATGTTAATTATCTCTGCCATTTTAAGATGGAAATATATTAAAAGGATTGATGAATTTTTTAGTGAAAAATGAAATTTAAATGGAATGGAATTTCAAATCGGGTCTGTCACTAGGGGAGCAGTGCCGCCTGGGTGGGGTCGCCACTCAGCCACCAAGGGTGGCTAATTTTTTTTGTCTTGGGTTCAAATTGTTGTTTTACTTAGGAGGGGCATAACTTTTTCCCAGATTGTCCATTTTTTCTCTTCTTGGACTCGTTGGAAAGGTGACTCAGAGCTCTACATTGTGGTGCTAGATATTTTTCCAAATTTTTTAGTTTTGATAGTGTTTTTCTTGGTCAAAGATAGGTGTTCTATTTGAGCTTTGAGAGGTGATATTGGGTGCATACGGAGTCGGATTTTGAACTTCCAATAGTTGACGGAAATCTTGTTCAGAGCATTACATAGTGGATCAGGTTTGGAGTTATTTTGGCATGGTTTATTTCTTGTTTTCCTTATTTGAGCTATTTATGGGTTACTTTGACTATGGTGATACTATGAGTTTATAGATGATCAAATCTTTGAGATTTGATGTTGGATTCATTGTATACTTAGTTGTACATCTTAGATTATTCTCTTTTTTGACATGGTTATTAGTATTTGGTTGGATTTGTATGTTGCATTGTTCTATCTACAAGTTGTGCAATGTTGTAGGCGGTCTATACTTACATGTTGCATTTATGACTTGGACATGGGTTGTCTATGCCCATAGATATTTTAGTGTTGTATATTTAGTTTGGTGGCTTGGTTTAGTCACTTGGTTTGTTGGTTTTGATGTCATGTTGAGGAGGTGAGATTGTATTTCTAGGTACAATCATGATATGAGACCTTTGTAGTTGACTATGTTATGCAGATACATGGGACATGGTTGGGTTGAGTTGTTGGTACATTTGGTGGTGATCATGGTGTCATGGATGTTTCTTGTGCTTTAGAGACTTTGGCATGTCATGATGGTTTATGCAGGTGCATTGTTGGTGGTGTTGGATTGGTTCCTAATTATGGTTGTGGTGGTGTATCTTCTTGGTATGAGGATCATGGTTTTACTTTTCCTTTTGGGAGCTCTTGTCACATTTGAGTTCTTTGATTGTGTGAGGGCCTTTTGGTTGATATTCATGAGGAGATTGTTATCATGATTTCTTGGATAGCTTGATTAAACTTTTCAATGGGATCTTTTGATAGTGATGGATTGGCAGTGTTGGATACGTTTATGATGGTTTAGCGGTTGTAGGTATCATCTTGGCTTGGAGATTTTGGTTCTACTTGTTATGTTACTGACATTTTAGTTGTGTGTGTAGACTTGGATGATCTTCATGGAGAGGATGGTTGTCACGCTGACATGTGTGGCTCGATATCACAGTTCAGTGGGAATTGTTGGCAATGATGTGGATGCATCATTTGGTATCATTATCTTCATGTGATTAGAGATATGGTTTCTTGGTTTAGAGTGTTTTGCTATTATGTCATGGTTTACTCTTAATACACATTTAGAGTTTGGCATGGTACTTGTTCTCTTGAGACTAGGATGTATATATGTTATGGTGCTTGTGATCTCCTAGGAGGAGATGGTTCGATCATGGATGTCATGTTTATGTTCCTAATTTGTGATTGGAGATTTGACATTGATCGAGTTTGGTTTTTTTTTGTATTGGGTACATTGATCATTTGCTTGATTACTTCATGTTGGTGCTATATTTCTTTTCGAGTTTGGCATGGATTGCTTGGCTACAAGTACTCATGGATACTTGGAGACATAGGTGAGGCTTGAGTTCTCTTATGATTAGAGACATGTGTTAAGATGGTTACTCTTGATGAGATTTCAGCAAGAAGTCTGAGGAGCCTGCACCTTGGTTGCAAATGAGTTCAACATAGACCAATGAGGAGAGTGTTCTTGGATGAGTCATGGTGACTTGGATATTCTAGAGGAGCATTCTCATTCCCCACTCTTGGTCTACTCGACAATTCACTTGAGAGGTATTACCAATTTTTTCTTTCAAGTGCATTATGTTTATGTTTTATCTTCTCATGCATATGGATCTTGAGCTATGAATACATGGATTTTTGGAGGGTTCATTTGAGGAGTGTTGGCATGTTTATCTCCTTATGCATTGTGATTAAATTCATTGATGTTGAGTTTATGAGATGCTATTGGGCTTATTTCCTTCATTGGGAATGAATTTAGTTTGATCTTATTTGGCTTGAGAGGCTTACATCCATGTTGATTACATGATACATATGTTATGTTTGACCTTGGTGATTAAACGGTTGGGTGTTGTTATGGATTTTCTTTTGGGATGTTGTGGAGGAGATCATACTTGACATAGTTGGCATTTAGAGGTGTATGTAGGAGATTTTGAAATGATGTGCAAAGTTTCTCTCTTTGGTCTTGGTTATCTTCCTAGATGTTTGGTTTCACATTACATTGGTTTGAGGTTTGGTTGGAGCTATATTGATCACTAGCTTGTGGTCATGTGTTTTCACTTATGTTTTTGGGTGATGACATGGAGGTTACTTTATCTTTTTCCTTTGTTGGGTGTGGAGAACTTGGGAGAGCTATGGAGACTTGTGATGAGAGTTGTTCTTACAGGTTATTGGTTTACAAGTTTTGCATATCATTGTGGATGATTCCATGGTACTACATGATGTTGTTTACACTTTCTATATGATGCTATTGGTAGACTTGGTATGTCTTGATCTTTTTCAAATTTGCATTACCCATGCAGTGGGAGCTCTTGGATGTGTATGTCATTCTTTGACAAATTTTGCACATGGAGTTTATGATTGCAATTTATGGGTGTATATGTTTATGGCATGAGTTTAATATGATTTGTATAACTTGGAGGTATGGATAGTTGGATGTGTTGGCACTTGTTGTGGGTGCTATTTCAGCTATGGTTTTGTGTATCTTGATGATTACTGGTGCATATTGTTACCTTTGGATTGAGTGTATGTGTGTGGGATAACAATTGAGGCAAGACTTATGCTTTGTTGTGACAAATTGTGTGGCTTCTCTATTGGATGGCTTCTTATCTTTGTACATTGGCATGATGGAGGATGAGAGAATTCATGCTTGGGATGTTGGTCACTTTGATTCTTGTTGCAGGTATCCTAATGGAGCACATGGAGCACTTTGATTCCTTGATGTTATATGTGGCTAATGGATTATTCTTTTGATTCATGTTTTGAGGTTACTTGTTCTCCTTATGCAATGTATAAAACAAGTGGTAGAATTTAAGGAAAAGGTGTTGTACACCTTGCATAATATATTTAATGTAATTATTCTTGGGACAAATCTATGTTGCATGTAACATTGGGACATAAGTTAAGTTGCTAAAATGTAATTATTTATTATTGGGGAAAATAAATAAATAAATAAAGTACCCAATATTAAATAAGGGGACATGGTTTTGTAATCTCATGGTTTTAGTCACATGGTTTTGTGTAATACCACTTGGTGGTTTTTTGGGAGCTTATTTCTATAAAATCAACCACAAGGGTAGTTTTTTAGGTTGAGGTAAGTTTGCATGTTAGCTCTAGTTAGCATTTGTGAGGGTTTGAAGCATGGCATGAGATGTGTGGTAGCATGCTTGTTCACATGGATTGCTTGGAGAGGGCTTGTTGATTCAATGGTGTTCATAGAGACTCTGAAGATGTATTGTAATATTTATTGTTGAATAATACATGAGAGATGGATGCTTTTGGAGGTTGGGTTTTTCCCTCTTGAGGTTTTCCTAGGGTATATCTTATGTCATAATTTCATGGGTATGTTGTCTATTATCTTGCATGTGGATTTTAAATACTTAGGTGCATAGATTTCTCTTTTGGGTTATGTGGAAATTGTCTTTAAATGGCTACAAGTTTCCAATAGGATAGAGGGTAGAGGGTAGAGTGTTTAAGGGTTTAATGGTTAAGGGTAGAGGGTAGAGGGTTAAGGGTAGAGTGGAGAGAGATAGAAGGAGTGAGTGAGAGAGAGAGATAGACTTGTGAGAGTGAGAGGGGGTAGGAGGGAGAGGCTTGAGAGAGAGAGGGAGGGAGTGGGAGAGAGAGAGAGGGCAGAGGGTAGAAAGTTTAAGGGTTTAAGGGTAGACAGTAGAGGGTAGAGGGTTAAGGGTAGAGGGGAGAGATATAGGAGTGGGTGAGAGAGAGAGAGAGGGAGGGAGTGGGAGAAAGATAGAGGGTAGAGGGTAGAGGGTTTAAGGGTTTAAGGGTAGAGGGTAGATGGTTTAAGGGTTTAAAGATAGAGTGTAGAGGATAGAGAGAAAGAGAGAGAGAAAGAAACCTATAAAAAACCAACTTTCTCATAACGTGAGCGCGTTTTGAAGTAGTAGAGATATGGTCGTTATTTTAGCAAGACATAACGCGCTCGCATTATAATGTGAGCGTGTTTTGTCTTGCTCTAAAAATGGTAAAAAATTTAGTATACCCATGATCTCAAGGCACAAATTCTGCATATTCTCCTAGTTTTGCATGTGTTCCAACCAAAAAAAAACTTTTTGATGATTTTGTGAAGTGTGCATGCAAGTTTTTCACATTCCACCACATTTTTCATGATATTTCCACCACCTTTACATGAAATAGCAGAGTTTTCATGTTAAAAGGCATATAATATCAATTCAAGTTTGAATTCCATTCAAGAGTGATATCCAATTGAAGTTTGGAGGGGAACAAGCTTTTGAAAAAGTCAAATTGTTGAGGATTTTGAAGAAAGAAGAAGCAAAGGCTACGTAATTGGGTAGAACTCCTCCATTTAAAACTATGGTCTTTTAGGTATGTGAATTCTTTACACATTTTCTTTCATTCTATTTTGGCTTGCTTTTATTTTTTTTATTTTGCATATTTCATGTTGATCATTGTTTGTTTTTCATTATAACCTTAGCTTGTCAATGCACATTTTAAATTACACAATTCTTGACACTTTCCAATTACATTTTTAAACCACATCTCTTTGAGGCATTTTGTTAAATAGTTGAATTACCTTGTGTATGCTTCCACATTTTGTATACACATATATATATATATATATATATATATATATATATATATATGATAGAAGTTATAAGTAATTAAAATAATACATCATTTCTCAATCCTTTACTATGGATGTGCATACCACTCTCCAAAGCTTTCATTTTGGTATAGGCATGGGGGATGTTGGAAAATGTATTTGAATTTGGTTTTACACCTACAAATTGCATATGCTTCAAATTTTCTAAAGCCTTTTCAATAAATCTATTTTGTGCATATCCTACAATAATTCTATTCCATGAGGACATATCTCATTGAGGTATTTTGTCAAACAATTATGCCAAGCAATTGATTGCCTTGTCTATGCTACCAAATTTTTTGTACATGTCTACCAAAGCATTTTATCAAACAACATAGACAAGGAAATCAACTATTTGTAGAAATGCCTCAAAGAAATGGGGTCTCATGGTGATGTGCATTTATGAAACAGATGATTGCATTGTCTATGCTACCAAATTTTTCATACATGTCTCTACAAAATTAGAATATACTCTTCCCACATTGATAGATCTTCGAATCTATTTTGGTTTTCATCTCTATTTTGGGTGGATTATTGCTTTCAAAGTATTGGGAATTCTTTGGTTAGATTTACATCCATTGATATAGTGGACATAAAAATATATCAAAGGGGTTTCTTGAAAAAGTTTGGTTGACAGTTGGGGAGCGAGCATGGAAACAAGCCATTGATTATGAAAATGTTAGTGTAGAATATTCTGCCTAAAATATTCCTTTAGATAAGTTTGCTAGTAGTTATATTTTTATGATAATGATTATTTATTTGTGCAATCTTTCATGGAGTTGCATGCCTATTTTCTAGTTGGTAGTTGTCATTCTAGAAGGCTCATCTCTTGATATATATATTATACTCATTCTTAATCAATTATCAAGTTAATAATCAATGCATTTATTTACAATTAATCTTTTCTTTTTAATTTTTTCAATTTTGTAATTTGTAACTCTACTAGTATTCCTAGAAATATTTAACTTGTTTAACATCAACTAATAAAGTTTTTTAGCAGCAATCAATAAATATTCAAGACAAACTATGAAGGACAACAATAATAAATGCTAGGGCTAACCAATTAATAAGTATACACAAGAACATAAGTCAAGCATACATGTGAATAAGGGAAGCACAAGTACTCAAATACACGTAAACATTTAAGTATACACACGAATACATAGTATATGCAAATTAATACAAAGTATATGCATGAATACAAGGTATACACATGAAAACATGTAAGTCGCAAAGTATACATTGAAATACAGGTAAGTCACAAAGTATACAATAAGTTGTAAAGTATACACTTGAATACATGTAACTCATATCTATTGAACCATGGATTTACAATGCAAATATGGACACCATCAATAAAAAAAATTGTATTAACCAAATAGCCATGTAGGCATACATCAATATATGTCGGTATAAGTATAAAATATATACAAAATAGCCATATAGGCTTACGAGAATGCCATATAGGCATACATTGTCAAATATATCCAATACAAAATATGTACAAAAATTCCATATATGCATACAACAAATGGCTTTGGAATCAAAAGTCAAATTTTCTCTTCATGCTCTTGAAACAAATTATTTCCCTTTGTTGGTTGACCAGATGGCGATAAGTTTGTCACTCATTTACTCTGAGGTCAAGGAATCATGCCTAATTAATTGCAATTTATGAAAGGGGAATCAATATCTAATTAATGCAATTATCATTTTTAACACCCCAAAATGAATAGGTCTTGGTAATTTAGGTCAAGACCCATTCACCCTTGGGCGAATGGGTCCCCTCTAGTTGCTTAATCCAAATTTCAAATATGTTTTTAGAGGTATTTTTATGATCCCAAATTCAATTTCAAATGTTGGCTTGTATTGTTTAATTTTCGAGAAACTAGAAAATTACCTATAAAAGCAAGGTCTTTTTATCAATTCAAAACTAGAGAGAAGCATGTCCTAGATTTTCAAGAGAGCAAATGGTAGAGCAAATATCATTGTCAAAGGTGTTCAAGAACAAATTTCTCAAGCATTTGTTGCAGCACTCAATATCTCAAGCATCATGTCAAATTTATCAAGCATCATGCATGTTTTTCGAGCTAACATTGTGACATAGGTTTCAAGCATTCAAGTTGAAAGATTCAAGCATCAAGATCACATCATCAATCAAGCCATTTCATGCAAGATCAAGAACTTGGAGAGATGGGTTGAGTTTTAGTCCTTCAAGGGTTTCAAATCAAGGGTTTGGTGAGTTGTAACATAGAAATTGTTCATTCATCATTCCTTTTATGTTTCATTGTTTCATTTCAAGGTTTAATTACCAAAATAGGGTTTGACCAAGGCAAACCCACATTCACCAAAAAAAAAATCCCTCTTGTGCATTTTTCAAATCTTAGGTTGAAAAAGGATTGAAGATCTATCAAAAGAGAAAAATTGCAAAAGTTGTCAAAGTTGCAAAGTTGTCAACATTGTCGTCAAGCCACATGTTAGCTCTCAAAAACATAGGTAAGGATACCTCAAGAGGCTGCCAATCTCTTGGTACATTTTAGGGTAATAGACAAAGACAAATGGTTTAAGCTTTCTACTCTTCAGGTGCTGCTAGACCTAGGTGGGTGTACCTATATGAATTGGGCAGACTTGACTTATGATCTTATCTCTTGCAGTGATTTGTCCATGATGGCAAATGAAAATAGACAAATAAAATGAAATTTGGTATAAATCGTATAGTAATATTCAAAACTAAATCCTAATATGCTCAATTAATAGATGTAAAAAGGATTGAATAAAACTGAATGATGAAACTGTGGAGACTAGTGCCTTATAGGGTATGCAGAGTCAAGAGAAATCTGAAACAAGTACTTCGTTCTGGCAGACATTCAAGTTTTTTAGCATTTGATTTAGTTTATAACTTGTATAAACATGCAAGGTTGTGATTACCAAGTTCTTCTTAATGATCCAATTGACATTCTCTAATTACTATGATCAATTTAAAGGATTTAATCTTTACTGGAAAGAACTAATCAATTGACCATACAGATGCAGCAAATGTGCACTAACAAACCGGATATAAACTTGTTACACCAATTTAAATAACCAGAAAACACCATATTGGAGACAACTTCAATAATGCTTTCAATGAACACCATAAACAATTGACACTAGAAACAACTACACCATATTAAAAGATTTCAATTGATATCTCCATGATTTTACACATGCAACATAGTCTCATATTGGCGAAACATTGTATTACACTGTATATTTTCTATCCTCTACCCTATTCTACTTATCGCTCTCTTATTTCATTTCCGAAATGGATATTTATACATTGAGAATACGAAAGGATGCGTCCTTTCAGAAATCAGAAATGTCATATGTTTACATAAAAAGATTAGAGGATAATTAAGCTCTATTTAGCCACAAGTGAGTTTTAGCAAGATGATCCAAATAATCCCGGCGCTCGTATGTATTTGCATCTCCAACTGCATTCCAGATCATGATTTCCATCTTTATCATCTTCTCATTCTACTCGCTCACTTCTTCTAACATTGTATTCTTCGCAGAAGCTATCCTTATGACTTCATTTAGTAATGACTTACTCTCATTCTTCCATTTGGTAACTTCTTTTAGTTCCCCTTTGTCATTAGAGAATGCAATCAACGTTTTCTTGGTAGCATTTATCAACCCCTGCTCATCCCCTTGCAGTTCATTGTAGAAGTTTTGATGTCGATTTATAATATGATTTGCAGCTTCAATTGCTACACTGTTAGAAGCATCTCTTTGGTCTATTTCATGAAACTTCTCCATAATCCGTCCATCCATATTTTTATGCTCCTTTAATGCAGCAAGGGTATGTGAATGTTTTCCCCAAATTTTATTCAACCAAGGTGTTAAACTATCCCGCCTCTTCTTGATTATTGCTACAATTGCATCATGCTTTCTCTGGGAATAAGCTCTTGATCCTACCCAATGATCATTTGTCAGAGAGCCTTCTCCTTGAGTGAGCATCTTGGTTGGCCCCATTGAAATTCCTACCAAATATTTTAATTTGTCATTTTATCTCAACATTCTTTCATTATTTGCTTTGTACATCTCCTTGTCTTTTATCAACATATGTATTTGTGCTTTGTTCAATTTTGAAATATTTACTCCAATTTCAGCAGTGGCTATAGGAATAGCTTCCCCAACCTTCAAATTCATGACATGTCCAAAATCCTTTTTAGTGTCGATGACAACTGACTTCCTATGGGGTGCGTATAAGGCCCAAATCATCAATGACCCCTCATCAGTATTGTATTTTGATCCAGCATACACCTCTGTTACACTTTCTCTATCAAGCTTGTGTGTAGCATTGTTGTCCCTTGAGTAACTATCAAAGATAAGGGTAGAATTGAGATCTAGCCTGGGAAAGATCATGACACTAGCATCTTTCAACATTTTCCTCCCCTTTTCAGGGGTCATACCTATCATTTCTTCATCCACAAATTTTCTCAATTGATTCAGCAATTGTTCTTCATTCCATGTAGTAACATCATCAACTTTATCCCTTATTTCTTTCCCTTTTTGCTTGTACAAAAATACCTTGAACTCTGGAGAATTTATGAACTCATCATCTAAGACAAATGATCTATACTCAATATTTCTGACATCTACATTTCCACTTTCTTCAACACTCAATTCTTTGGTTGGGCAAACATACTGTCGAGTTCTCAACCTGCACACTTTTTCAGGTTGGCTTTATGGCACATTATCCTTAGGTGTCTCCTCCTCTTCAAAAGATAACAACTCCACGTCCTGCAATCCTTGATTATATCTTTCAACCACTATTTCAGCTTCATCTTCCTCTAGATTTTGAATCATATCATCAAAGGGATAGGGCACATGCTACTACCCTCCAAAGTTTATCTTCTCTTTGGCAGAATTGATATATCCTTCTGGGTCAAAGTTCCTCCTGGGTGGTCCTCTCTTCATATTGTACTGAAGCAATTTGTCAAGGATCAAATTATATCCTTCTTTGGCCAATATAGTAAAATCATCAAAACATAATGTGCTAGGCATAAAAGCCTGCTTCCCAAAAGAGCTGAAATTCATTACACTGCAGTAATCCATCTGTCTAACAATCTCCAGATATGCAATCCTGTTTGGAACTGTCTTTGGAAAAATGAAAGGGGCGTCTTCAAACCCATAGACTCTAATCATTGTAGCCCCCTCCAAACAATACCAATCTCCCCAATTATGATCAACTGGCTCATTGAAATATTTTGGCCGAAGAAATCTTTTTATCTCATCAGATAATGAATAATTACAAGGTTATTTATACAATTTGTACAATGTTTTCACAAAATATTCCTCAAAATGAATGAAACTAGCATTAGCAAACCTGCTATCCCAAATAGTAGTCCACAGCTGAACTGGTAATGCTTCACCATCTTTACCAATTTGAGAAATTCTCATTTCTGGAGGCCATACTCCTAACTCCTGTCCAAAATATAGTACCAGATGCATCAATAATGATTAATTCCTTAGATAAAAAAAATAGATGATCCACCTTTTATAGCCATCAGTCCCGAATCAAGCCCCTTAGAAATGTACGAGGCATAGTCAAATGGCCAAGAATTATGATACTGGATATCTGTTGTGATAATCATGGGCATAATTGACATGTATTCTGGTGCATCCATTCCCAATACTTGGCATATTAAGAAGTAGGTGTATTTCATATAAGGCTCAAACAGATCCACATGATAAGGAGGTCCCTCACTATCCTGTAGAGGATCTGGCTTGCTGCCTTGCTTAACTTTGTGAATTGGTAACCTCCAACCCTTATAGATTGTATCCATTCTTGAGAATTCCTTCTCCAATTCCTCGTGTATGATCTCCTCATTGCAAAACCCTTCCAAATTGAAAACTTGCCCAATTGCCTCTTTTGATAGATATATTTGTGGCTTTCCAGATGGGTCACATATAGCTTTATGCTTCGGGTCATAGTGATCAGCCAACAATTTTACTAATTCAACATTCACAAATACATTAGGGCACACTAGTTTTCCTACACTCAGCTTCCATGGGTTGCAAATTGGTTCAAAACGGCTTCTCCGATGATAATGGAAATTGAACAATTCGTACCACCTTATGGTAGTCCAAACGTCTCCTATGAATTTGCACTTATCATCAAGTTTATCAATTTCTACCCTAAGTTGTGCAGACCTTCTGGCTTTAGGCCCTGAACTAGGCAACTGATCAATGAGGTCCTAGTTTAATCTTTGTTCTGTACCCTCATGTTCTGTCTCAGTTTTCTATTTCTTTCCTTTTGGCTGACTACTTTCACCAAGTTTTCTACTTTTAACTTTTCCAGAACCAAGGGACTCCATTCTTCAAGATTACAAAAGTTAAAATTTGGAAGGTTAAGATGTAGTCACTTACAATATATTGCTTGAGCTCCTGAGGCTGGAAGATGTCCCAGTTCTTTGTTCGCACTGCTGACTCTTCTGCAATCAATTCAACACAAATGCATTTGATTACACTTTCCCTGTTATATCCCGTCGCACCATTAATGTGTTAGCTGCAGCACGAATGAAGAGTTATTTGAAACTTGCACTGTCACATCAAGTGTCTTGTCGGTAAGAGATTTTCAAATATGGGGTGAAATCCTTTTTTTGCAACGCTCATTAGATCTTTCGCCGAAACATCCTGTAGTCACACCAAAGGCCAATGTCTCATCGACAGTCATCCTTTGGTTCTTTGTGTTTCGCTGTGACCTTTGGAGTCAGGGAGACGTCTCACAGACAATACTTTGTCTCACCGAGATGTATTCTTTTGTCTCATGTGAGTCGCTGTAATGTTCTGTTGTCGGGGAGACATCCCATAGATATCTTATGTCTCGCCGAAAAAATCTCCTTAAGTGCACTTATTATCACCATGACAATATTATTCTCTCACCGATGAAATTAATATTACCGATGAAATAAATTTCATCGGCAAGACTTATGAATCTTCGAAAAGACTCATACCGATGTTGAATGTCTCGTCGAACCCGTTCCTCCAGATTACTCTATTCGGTGAGACTCTCCCCGAAGTATTCTATTGGTGTAACTTTCAATTTTCGGTGAAACTCATGCCGATGACCCCTTCTCTCACCGATGCAATTCTCTATCGGTGTGACATTTGAGTTGGCAAGACTACATAGCTTCTTCCTGATAGCTTTTTGATGAAACCCCCTTGCGCCTTATCGGCAAGACCCAATACTTTCGGTAAGACATTACTTTGATAGTCTTTTGTTTGGCTGATACATCACTCCATGCGCTAGTCGGTGAGACATACATGAGTTCACTATGATTCACACCGATAACAATTCTCTTGCCGATATGAATTTTCTGTCGCCGAAACAAAAGATGTCTCTTGCCGAAAATTTGCAACAAGTATACATTAGTGAAAAATATGGGTCGGGGAGACCTTCACCCTGTCTTGCCGATATGGGTAATATAATGAAATATCAAGGAATAGATGAATTCTAATGGACCATATGACAAAATATGAGCGAGATGCCTTGAGGAAGGAATTTTATGCTTATGATGAGGACCTATTTTGGAAACTCAAGAATGTAATTGATTGTGAAAAATTCAAAATTTTACAGTTCTAACACCACAAAAACTCACTTTCAGAATTTAATTCTAAATTTTTGACCATGAAACCTAGAGGAATCAGGAGTGTAGACCAAGGACCAAAGGACTATGAAAGTATATTTTCAACCCTTGTAGTGTTGGGTGAAAATTATGTAATCAGCTTTCGATAGATTACACAACTTGGACTTCAGCCACAGCTATGTGAGATGTGAATCTCTCCTCTCGGAAAGGGGAGGCGCCCTTCTTACTGCTAACAAAAGTGATAGTAAAACAAATAAGTAATTACAAAATGTACACGAAATTCACGGAGTGGGGGGGGTGTGTTACATTCATCCTTCTCTCTTTTTTCAGAGAAGATGTTTACAATGCTTCACATGTTGGAAGTTCTGAATTCTTGATAACCTAAAACTAACAACCAGTAGTAATGCCAATATCTCTATCTCACCAAAGCGAAGCATAGAGATACCAGAAGTGATTAATAACAAACAAATAAAGTAAAAAGGGAAAGCTCACGAAGGCACAAAGTCATTCCGTAGCTTTATTAGTGTTGGATCTGTAGATGTATCGTTTGCTACGTTAGAAGCACAAAGTTTTCTTAGACGCAACAATTCTTCAAACAGCATGAACAATTACAAGCACAAAGTCTTGTAGATCATCCAACAAAAGTATCAATAGCACGAACGATTACAAGCACAAAGTCTTGTAGATCCTTCGACAAAGTATCCAAGAGTATGAATAATTACAAGCACAAAGTCTTGTAGATTATTCAACAAGAACATGCAAGAGCATGAATGATTACAAGCACAAAGTCTTATAGATCATTCAACCAATGATAAAGAAATACAATGCAATCTAAATAAAATGTAACACAAAGTTTACATCAACTACTTAGAGTCTTTCAGATTCTCGAACTAATCACTACCAAATCAGATTAACTCACAAAAGTATCGAATCCAATGCAAAGTTTGGCTTGCAATCCTTTTCTTTATTAATCGAATCTCATTCACAAAGCATGAACGCAAAGTTTCACAAATTTGCTTACAAAAGGGCAGCACTTCGTTGCAAAAGGCTAAAAGATCATTTACAATGAAAATCCCTCACATTATATAGAAAGAGGGATGAGCAAAGAAAAGAGATTGAGAAAATCAGGGAGAGTTAGGTGAGCGATTTTAGGAAATCTCACCTAACTTTGACCAAAGTCAAAGTGTAATTTGTTTTGAAAATATTACATCTTTGGATTTGGTGTAATTACAATTTACAAAATGACATTCGAAGATGTCGAGAAATATTTACAAGATGCATAATGGGATGCACCGGAAATGTCTAACATTGGAGAATAGGGGGCTGCTTCACGTTTCTTTGCATTGGGCGCAGAAGTCTTCAAATTTCCTCCTAGTCTCCTGTACGAACTTCTCATCTGGACCAACGGTGTAATCCACAATGGTGTGAATTCTCATGATCGATCTCATGGTAGATGAGTGAACCTTTTTGCACCTATCAAGATGCGTCTTCAGGTTGTCCAATGTGAGCCTTGTATCACAAATGATGTTCGGCGAGGCTTCTGAGAAGTCTGAACTATCAATCAAATTCGTGATGGCTTCCTTGAAGATCAGGGATATTTCTGTGGCCGGCAGGAAGATACGATTCTCCTCAAGAAGTTGACCAGGCAACTCTCTCATACTTTTGTCAAGAATGTTGCGATGCCCATCAACATCTTCTTGTATTTGGTGGAGATCTTCTGTGAGAGATTGAACCACTTGAATCCTGTGTTTCAGTGATTCCCTTACCTCTACAAACTTTTCTTTGTTAGGAATTACCCCAACCTCCACCAATTTGCTGAGCTTTACCTGTTTCATTTCCGACCATGACAACAAGCATTTTTCCATGTCTTTGCGCTCCTGGGAAAGTACGCTCTTTTCTTTATCAAGCTCTGTGGTGAGCTTGGCCAACATGGTAGTTTTCTCGTCCGCAGCCAAAATTATCTGAGTTCTTGAATCAGGAGGGGTATGAGGAACGTTTGAAGTCACGGGCGATGATGTTCTGTGGATTTCCTCAACTACATTCTTAGGAGGAGAAGTAGTTATTTCTTGATCATGCTCGGGTTCCTGTTGATCACCCTCTTGTCTCTCCGAATCTGGTTTGCCTTCAAAGTCACCTTCAGATCCTCCTTCAGAATCTTCATCAGACTCTTGCCCGCTTTCAGAAACCTCTTCGGCGTCAGAGTCTACTTCTGCTGAATCTTCATCTTCAGCGGATTGGTCGCTTGAAGTTCCTTCTTCATCGGAATCTATCTCCTCCTGAGCAGGCTTTTTACCCTTAGAGCGAGATGGACGAGATTCTGTGATTTCTGCCTCTTGGACAGCCTGGGTATCTTTCTTACCAATAGTGAACTTGATCCTTGGACCTCTTCGCGAAGAAGTGGGAACGGCCGCTGACTTGTTTTTGTCGCGGAGTTCTTGCTGTTGGCATGCTTCTGCTTCAGACTCTTCTCCTTCTCAGTCTGTCCTGAAACTTTTCATTACATGACCATGTTTATGTAACCATTCTTCTGTGTTGGCTAGGATTGGTCTCAGCCTTTCTCTCATGCTAGTAACCTCTTTCCTAGACCATTGTATTGCAAGCAACGACCTTTTAGCAATGCCTTGCTCATCATAGACAACGTTCATGATATCACCTGGATCCTCAAAATCCTCTGGTAGGTCAGCGATACAAAGATCTCTGATTTGTTGAACTGTCAACCTGCAATAGTCCATTTTACGAATGGCTTATTCATCTCTGCAATCTGCCCAGATGTCTTCAAAACGGTACCTGTGTTGGTGCCCCTTTTGCAACTTCTTTTTGACATCTCGGTAGTCGAAATCAAACCTATACCTGTAGGTTTTGATAGTCATGATCTGCATTTCAGCATAGACAGACTTAGCCTTTTGTGCAGTTTGGATAGTATATCGGCCGATGGTCAGTGGGAACTTGAATCCACGCTTGTGGTTGCTTCTTCGTTCTTTCTGCAATGACATCAACTGTCTGCATGTTTCCATGAGAACCCACTTATCTGAAGGATAACGTGGTAGCATGTAGGGACAACCAGTGTAACAACCTACTCTTAATTAAGTAAACGTTGGGAATTGGAGAAAAATGCATCCAACTTTACTTACCACCTTATAAGCCTCATTAGATACTCTTCTTCTCTCTAATGCTGGATCAAAGTTGAAGAGTAGGGGTGCAAAGAAAGCATCAGTGACCCATCTGAAATGATGAAAGCTCTCCTTTAGCTCTAATTGATAGAAATATCTGTACACAGGCAGCATCATACGATTCCCTTTTGTGGATAGACCTAGGAATTGTCTCATCACAGCCGCTGCATACACCAGGTAAGAAGTCATGTAGAACTTCAATGTAGAAGGAGCATTGATCAACTGCTCGTGTATCTCATCACTGATTTGTTTGCCCCAGTCAATATGCACCTTCTGCCTTCTTATGATCTTGATGTACTCATACATCCAGTCGTGAAAGGTGGATGATTCCGGCAAGCCCTTCACTCTGCTTAGAAACGTGATCATATCCTTGACGTCATCTTTGAAGTCACTTCTTAGGAGTCCTTTCGGCCATCTAGAAACAGATGATCTAGGCTTTTTGAGCCATTGAGTGTTTATCAACTGTTTAGCTTTATTGGGATCAGCATCGAAGATCTCCTGTGCTTTCGACATAGAGATGTCGATATATTTCTCCATATGAGGGACCTTGAAGACAATATCAAAGAATTCGGGGTCGAGTCTCAGAATCTCATGCCCGGAAGAGTCGATCACACTTCTGCTTTCTCTGATGTAATGAGACACAACTTGAAGGACAAACTTGGTATTGTGCGCAGCTGTAGGAAACATTGCCACCAAGTGGAGGTTGCTGTGTACGATAGCTCTCATTGAATCCGGAAGAGGCTTCGTCTCAGTTAGCTTTGCAAAGTCAACCAAGTCTTGATGACCAACTTCTGTATCCTTTATCTCTTCGACTTTGGAAAGCACCATAGTTGGCAGATAGACGCCTTGATATTTATATTTCATCTTGCTTTTTGTTTTCGAAGAAGAAGGAGGCTTCGTAGCAGTCATCAAAAGGAACTGGAACACTGAGCACTCTTGATTTGTTGATCTCTGAAAGTAGACTGCAATCCGTTTAGCCAAAACAAACATTAATTGTTAGGAAACATGGGAAAGCGCAAAATGAGCATGAGGATGGAAAAGCATGGAGCGGATGACGAGGCACGCAAAATGATGCACGAATGCGAAAAAATGAGGCTCAAGAGTGCACCGGTTGGAAATGAAGTTCATTTGGGAAGAATTGGAAAAAGTATGAAAAAAGTTTAAGGGCGCTAAAATTCAGCGCCCTTACATTTCTAAAAAATTGCTTTTGGTGTAAGGGCGCTAAATTTTAGCGCCCTTACACTTTTTCAGTTTTAGGCAAATTTTGACATCTTCAAAATGTCACAGCGCTAAATTTTAGCGCTTTTGCAATTTCTTGATAATTTTCCAATGCATATGTAAGAGGGAATGGCGAAAGCGCTCAGGCTTGGCAACATGTAACTTGTTTGGATTATGAAAGCTTTTGAATATAATTTGGTCTGCCTTTGGATAGGGTTGCAATTCGCACCACTATCATTTTTGCATTCAAAAGCTGAGCTTCTTTCTTTCCAAGTGATAGATCTTTTCAAAGTTTGCAACAAAGCCAGAAGGCGATGTGAAATGAGAATAACAAAAATGTTAGAAAGGGAAACACGGTGGAGAAAGGAGTTAAAATGAAACACAAGAGTTGGCGTTGTGAAAGAATAGGAAGAAACATGTGAATGAAGAACAACACGCGAATGGGAGAAGAACAAAACGCATGAAGGGAAAAACATGAATGCAGAACACAATGCGTATGGAATGAAAAATGCGAATGGAGAAAACAAAACGCGTAGGGAGAAAAGAGAAGAATGCGTAGGGTTAGATAAATACAAAGTTAAAAATGTGAATGCTAACTTTGAACATATACAAATGAAAGAAGAATAATAACAAAGCAAAACGAGACTTACCAAAACCAAAACGCGAAAACTTGCTGAAGAAAGAATGGCAAAACTTCAAAAACGTGATTTGTAGTTGAGAGGCAAACTCGCACAGCAAGAGGAAGAAGAGAACATAAAAAATGAACAACTAAAAATGGCGAATTCATTCACTTAAGTGAAAATGAAAATTAAAAACCTAACTCAAGTCGTGCAATAAATTTAGGCACGAAAAGTGGCACGATTGACGAAAAATGCGAAAACATGAAGAAACGTGCCAGGGTCATAAAAAAAGTTAAGTGTTGAAAGAAAATGTAATGGCGCTAAAATTTAGCGCTATTACATTTTTTTTTAGAATTTCACTGCATGCAGGGGCACTAAATTTTAGCGCCCTTGCATTTCCAGACTTAGTCAATTTTGCTTCAAGGTAGGAGCGCACTTTTTCAGTGCCACTGCATTTTTTGTAATTTGCTAAGTATGAACAGTGAAACATCGCGAAAGATCTCATTTCGAAGGTCTTTGCGAGGCGAACAAGGGGGAATGCTCGAATTGACTATTCAAGACTTGGGAACGCATTTTGAGGTGGCTTGAAAATCACTCCGTTATGCGTACTTAAACTTCACGAATCCTAGGAAACAGACAAGTTTCGTAGGGGGTTATCCGTGGAATGAGCGCTGCTAGATTCTGTGATAACATGTAGCAAGACCCATTCACCTTTGGAAAAATGAGTCCCAAGAGGACACTCAACAAACAACCTTTTTGTGATAGGTGCATAAAATACAATCCTTCTCAGATTTGTTGAAACTTTGTTGGTTCTGTAAGATTAAGGTTTAATTTAGAGGTTTCATATATTACATTGAATCATTGCATTCATTTAGTATTTTTCATTTATCTCCCAAAAGTGCATTTTAGGTTGATTTACCCTATCCTAAGTCATAAGGAAAACAACAAGATCTCCATCAAGGTTGAGTCACCTAAGGGTTGAAAGCCAATATTACCCTAAGGGATCTCTTTTTCCTAATGAATTAGAGGAAAATAGGTGCATCATACCCCCTCCATATTTGGTGAACACATTTTTCATTGTTTCATTGTAGTGAACCCGACATTGTACATCAATTTTTTTGAAATTGGAGTCCATTCAAACCCTAGATCTAGGATTCACATTAGTTTGCATTGCATTGCATTACTTTGCATCTAATTTAGGGTTGTTAAAGTTGCATTAATTTGCATCTCATTTAGGGTTGTAGGTTTGCATTTTGTATCGTTTAAAATCTAAAAAAATAAAAAAATTGCATGCATATTACATTAATTTTGCATAGGACTTGCATATTAGTGTATGTTCAGTCATTCAAATTCATAAATTGAGTCAAAATTGAATTTCAAAAAGTGTCATATTGTTCATCATTTCCCATTCATTTTACTTGCATTTAGACATCAAATTTTGGAAAACTCAGTCACTGAATCTATAGTCTATAGTCTAAAAGAAGAAACCCTAACATTGAAATTTAGACTAAGGTTTAAATTTTTGTAACCCCTATCCTAAGATCCATTTTCCATAGGGTGAATTTGTCTCTAAACAGGTGTTGTTTCAAACTTTTGGAGAGTGATTTGTCTATGTTTTCTTTTTGATCTACTATTAAATATGGGTTTTAGTTTTAGAAATAAGAAAAATATGTGATTATTTGCATTAAATTCAATTAGTGAAATTGAGTGCATTGTTTGGAAATCAAAATTGGCATTTAAAAGACATCATTTTAAAGTTTTTGCATAGCATAGTCAGTAAATTATCTTGTTTAAAATCTAAAAATTGCTATCAGTGATTTTATAGCATGATACCAATTGCTTTACTCACAAATCAACATTAAGATTCCTGATGTCGACCTTCAAAGAATGTTCATAGAAAATTTTCATACCAATATTCAAGCTAAACTTGAGATGTTGAAGTTTCCCTCCTTTACACACTTGTGCACGACCCTTCGTGATTATTAAAATTCGGTTAGTCATCGTGAAGCAAAAACTCCTTCCAACCCTTCTAAGAAATCCAAAGTTGTGTCCCATAACAATTTCCAACCTTTCAAGAAACAAAAAAAGAGATTTTTACAAATAAATACACCTCAAACAAGTCAACATGTTAACTCTTAAGTGGCTACTATAAAAAAAAAACAAATCCATATCCATTTAGAGGGAGGAGTAGACAATTTACCCCTTTACCCAATACCCTTCACTCCATTATGTTGCAACTTATAAGTAAGAACTTAGTTACCTTACCTCTTGTTAGAGCTATTGATACAACTAATCCCTTGCCTCCAAACTTTAACTAAAATGCATTTTTCCATTTTCATCGACAAAATGGACATGATACAAAACAATGTAAGTGTCATAAACATATTGGGGCAGGTGCAAAAAGATGGGGGGCCAAATTGTGGCCACAATTAAAAAAAAAAAATTGATAGGCTATAACGCGAGTGCATTACAACACACTCGCATTATGGCTTGGTATGAACAAGCCTAACACTTGACCACATCGAAACTATTATGTGCTCGCATTATAGGTTATTAAAAATAAAAGAAAAAAGGAAATTGAATTCATTTTTACTGTCACTATTGTTTTAGCTGCCCATGGGAAAAAACCATTCTTCATGCACACTCATGTTTTGGAAGGAGATTCTTTTGCATTTTTATCATTTATTTGTTGCAAGCTCATCACCAGGATGCCACCACATCGATGAGGAAGTCGAATAAGTAAGGATTCTTTGTTTTTGTTGTGAATTTGTTAGTTTTAGGTTGCTTTTGATATTCATTTGTTGAATTTGTACGAAATGATAATGATCCTGAAAATCCTCAAAAACTAGAGCAACAACAACATGAAAAAAATCCTCAACAACCACAAAAACAATCTCCTCCACCAATCCCTCAACATCCTCCTAGTACTCAACAAAATTTAATGGGGATAATTGAAAACAATAAAAAATATATTGAGGAGTTAATCACGAGGTTGAATGATCTTTTAGGTTCAACCATGGAAAGAACACTCGAAAATTCACTTAAAGAAATGTTAAAACATGTAGATGTGATCAACAAAAAATTACGTGGTTGGAAAGATAGGAGGTAGGCGGCTAGGAATTTTTATGTAGATAAATTATCATATAAAGATGTAAAAGATGAAAAAATTGCAAAATATGATTTGTGCTCATTATTCACCAACCCACACACAAATCAAAATCTTGAACTTAATGCGAAGAGGTTTCCTATCCATTGGTGCCACCACCAAGGGATTAGGAACTTTTTTTGGAATAGGTGGTACATGGTTTTTGATTACC
Organism: Sequoia sempervirens; assembly: GCA_007258455.2. Lineage (NCBI taxonomy): Eukaryota > Viridiplantae > Streptophyta > Pinopsida > Cupressales > Cupressaceae > Sequoia > Sequoia sempervirens. The sequence goes on from VDFB02000017.1 coordinate 169,561,431, forward strand.
CACCATGCAACAATTGCAAAGTCCCACAATATTTCCTAAGAAAACTCTACTATGAGTTCATCCTGAACAAAATACTGAATTATTTTGATATGATGGATTTCCAGGGGAGAGGTGGGGGGTCGGATCAAGATAGACCCGGTGCACGATAGGATCCTAGGTGGCAAGTGAGACGATCTCTCACTAGGTCAGCTCATGAGCACATCATTATCCCTTCCATCGTGAAGGAGAGTGCCAAGGTAGACACTTTGCAGGCTATCAGCTCTTTAACGTAGAGTGTCATCCAACATGCTAGTCCTATAGTACAATGCCATCCAAGGGAGTCTTTGAGTGATAGGCTTCCACCCCATTCGTGTCAGGTTTGTGGGGTGACTTGTATGTATGACCCCACCGACACTCAGGATGCTACTAAATAGGATACATTTACAGCTACAGAGATGGCAAGGGCAATTGGCATTTTGAATGAGGCTTATGGCATCAATACTCAGGTAAATGTTAACATGTTTATTGAATTTAATTTATTAAATTTCATTTTTGAAATACAAGATTAACTAATTTAGTTTTATGATTGTAATAAAATTTTAGGGTCACAGTGTTGATATTGGATACACCGGCCCTACACCTGCTTATTACTCCACTGCATCTACTGTTGAGGTATGTAACTAGTAAATAATTATAAATTTATTACATGTTAATAGCATTTTTATATGAATGGTATTATAATATGTAGAAGTTTAAAAACCAACTTCACAGTCCCTAAGAATCACCTACAACCAATCACCTATCACATGCAACAAATATTCAAAACAAAAAAGAAAGATATTTTGTAAATCCTCAGAGCAAATTTGTGCAAGCAAATACCAGCATAATGATTATTGAAAGTAATTGTTTTAAAAATAATACAAAATCCTTCAGAAAGGAAATCAAGCAATAAAGCAAGAAAAAACAACCCTAATCTTATCTTGAGTAAAAGATAACTCAACAAGATAAGGATAATAATTAACCTAGGAAATTAAATATGCCTAAGTAAACTTATGCTAAAGTGTAATTAAATAATTAATTACACCAACACCCCCCATAAGTGCAACTTAGGGAGAAGCAAATTATTATGCAAAGATGAGTCCCGACAACAAGGCTTGATCAGGTACTCATTTACAAATGCAATGCAAACTAAATCAAACAAGGTAAAGGAGAAAACCACATGGGAACAAAACTCCTCCCCAAAATAGAATGCAATAAACTAACTAAGTGATGAAAGATGGAGGACTCCATAAGAACCCCCAAGGACACCATCCATCACAAAGATACTTGAAAGAAACCCCTCATAAGAGAGGAAGAAAGAGGCCACATAGCCCCCCCAAAATGAAATAGCTCCAATAAGTCTAAAGAAACCGCACCTCCTGAAAGAAGTGAGAGGGAAGAGGCTGAATGAATGCAATCTCTGAAGGTGAAGTAGGTGTAGCCCAAGCTGTCTCCACAGAAGTAGGTGTGACGTCAACTAATGAAGAAGTCAAAGTAGGTGAAGACTCAAGAATAGCCTCTAGAGATAGATGATCAATAGGATCCTGCTGCACTGAAATAGAAGAAGCCACATTGGCAGTGACAACAATAGCAATAGGAGGAGGAGGAGATGGAATGGAAGGCTTGAGAATAGGATACGAAGTGAGAACACTAATGTTCAAGAAGCCAAATCTCTCCTCTGAATGATGATGCACACTAGAAGTGTGAGGAACAACTATAGGAACAAAAGCATCATCAGTAGCAAAATCGGTGAAGGAATACAACTGAGATGAGTGATCCACTATCCCAGTAGCAATAATTGCTCTAATATCCAAGTCTTTGATGATAACCGAATCAGGTGTGAACTCCACAGATCTCCCAGTGCCTCCATGTGTGATCTTATAAATGGAAAGAAGGTTGTTTGTCACACAAGACATCCTGAAAGGAGTGGTCCCCAAAACTAATAGACCCCTTCCCTGTAACACTCATGTAAGTGTTGTTTCCCATCAAAATGGGAGACATAGTGCAAGGCTCAAAGGAAGTTAACATAGACTATGAAGATGCCATATGATGAGATGCTCCTGAATCTAGAAGCCATCTCCCTGATCCAATACCTGAAGAATCACAAAGAGCATGTCCCTTCATATCTGATGAAGTATGTAAACCAACTGTGCCTGTGTTATGTTGTTCTAAAGAAGAAGAATGAGGAGAAGAAGATGATGCAGACATCCTAGAAGGAAAATCAATCTGATGTTTCTGAAGAATATGTTTCAACTCATCAATGTCCTTCTTGTAACAATTATGTTTTGCATGTCCTTCCCTTTTGCAATATGCACATGATGGACCCTTCTCCTTCCTGGATGATTTCCCCTTAGAAGAGGAGGATGAATTTGAGGACTCCTTTTGCTGCTCATGAGGTTTGGAATCCTTTTTTTTTGTTTCTTTCCTTTGCCTGTAGAAGCCTTCTGATCTCTGGGCTCCTATGATGTAATAAGTGCCTGTGATGAGGAAGAAGGCTTCACCGTGCCCATGCTAGCTAACTTAGCTTGCTCTCGAGTGAGAGATGAAGCAAATTCATCAAGAGATGGCATAGTGAATCTCGTACCAAGTGCATCCCTAGTGGCATAAAAGGTAGATACAAAAATTGAATAATTTGGTCCAAGCTTAGAAAGAATGGACAATATCAAATAAGAGTCTTCTTTCTGAACACGACACTGTGACAACTATAATCTAAGAGACTTGAGTTTGGTGAAAAAATCCTAGATGTTGTCAAAATCCCTAGGATTTAAGCTAATAAGCTCATTCTCTAACTGAAACCCTCTCATAGTATCTTGCTTCCCAAATGAAGACTCTAAAGTAGTCCAAATCTCATTGGGTGTAGTGCAAGACTCAATATGAAAAGAAGGTCAAATGAAAGAGACAGAAATAATGTACCATAAGCTTCATCACACTTATTAAACCACTTTCTATTTTTAGTAGCACTTGTAGGTTCAATTTTTGTACCCATGGTTACCCTATACAACCCTTTATGTTTCAAATGAATCTCCATTTATTTTTTCCAACCAAAATAGTTGAATGGAGTAAGGGGTGAAATATTATGTAAATCTATGATAGAAAATAGCAATATATACTCTCAAATAAAAAAACAATGCTCGCTGAGCTCAAAAAAATAGCCTGATTACACGCTTCCCAAGAAAATAACTAAAAAGGTAAAGGCTGATATCAAACAGAAATATCAAATACTTGGTAAAAAAATCTGAAAAAATAGGTCTGAGATTTGTGTAGAGCATTGAACCAACTTTCCAACGCCTATTTTTTTTCAAAAAATGGAGCCAGGACGTAAAAGTTACGCCTCCCAAAGTGAAAACAACAACTTCTAGCTTTAACAGGTGAAAAAAGAATCAAAACTAAAAAATCAAGAAATCAAACCACCATCACTGTGAAGTTTGTCGAACCAGATTTTCGACGATATCTTGTTTTCAAAAAAAGGCCTCTGTTTGCAAAAGTTATGAGCAAATGAAAAAAAGCCCTGTAAAAAGGCCTTTCAGCACTAACTGGGGGCAAAAATCTGGCTCCTTCACATATAGCTCCTAGTCACTCATAAGACCGATGCTGGCACTTAGGGGCTAGATCGGGTGCTCTTGGTCATGCATGTGACCTCCGCTGGTAGTTAGGGGCTGGCTCGGTCGCTTCTGGTCACATATGTGACCTCTTGCAAGAGAGAAGGGGCTTAAAGCCCGACAGGGGTCTGAAAGGGCTGGCTCTCGGTCGCAATACGACTGCGGTCTACACATGCACAGCCTGCAGGGGCTAAACCTAGGTGGAGTGGCATGTGGGCTGCGGAGGAGTTGAAGCCGCCGGTGGCGGTGGCGATGGAGCGGTGAGTGGGTGGCCCGCAGGTGGCTGATGGGCTGAGCTCTGGTGGTGCTTGCCTTTAGAACGATGGGCGCAACTTTTTTGCAAAAAAAAATATTTTTTTGATCTTTTTTGAAAATTTCAGCCTCGATCTGTGTGCCCTAGGGCCGTACAACCTTGGGGGTAAAAGTTTTTTGCCTTTTTTTCAATTTTTTCCAAAATCGATGAAACGAAAGGCATTTCTAGGGTTTTTAGGGGCTCTAAACGTGATGGTGACATCCGTTTGGCCCAAAATTGCACAGAAAAATTGTGTACCCCAGATCTACAAAAAATCACCCTAGCTTGAAACCCTTGCATAGAAGAAAACGTTGTGAGAGAAGATCTTCAAAACACAAACAGGCAACAATAGGTCTGGAGCTTTGATACCATGTAGAAGTTGAAAAACCAACTTCACAGTCCCCAAGAATCACCTGCAAGCAATCACCTATCATATGTAATAGATATTCAAAACAAAAAAGAAAGATGTTCTATAAACCCTTAGAGCAAATTTGTGCAAGCAAATACCTGCATAATGATTATTGAAAGTAATTGTTTTACAAATAATACAAAAGCCTTCAAAATGGAAATCAAGTAATAAAGCAAGAAAAAACAACCCTAATCTTATCTTGAGCAAAAAGAGCTCAACAAGATAAGGATAATAATTAACCTAGGAAATAAAATATGCCTAAGTAAACTTAAAGTGTAATTAAATAATTAATTACACCAACATAATATCTTATTTTGGATGTTGAATAGGCTAATATTGGAGGTTTCGTGGGAACACCTCCCAATGCCAGTGGAGTTAGACAAACCTACACGTAGGTAATAAAATAAAGAGTTTAACTAATGAATTGTACTTAATAGATTTGTGTAGTTTATATTCATATCATTGATTACATTGCATTGTACATCTTTCAAACTCAAAGAATTACTTTACATTCCATAACTAATAACTAGATGTTGATAGATGACAAAATTTCAACTATAATATAGTTGTTTACAAAGTCAACATAAGCAGTGATGCAATTACTTCACATAGCATAAGTAATAACTAGGACCAGTTGCCAATTGCATTTTCTTGTCATGGCATTCCATGAGACCACTTTGTATTGAGACATCTTTTCAAATAGTTCACTGCCTAGTCTATGTTATGGATGCTTGGGAGAAACATATGAAAGAATAATAGTAAGAAATTGTTGGCAACTCAAGGGTAGACAACTGAGGGGGGGTGAATTAGTTGTCACCCAATCTCAAACTTATTCAACTTATGAACCTTAATTTTAGATATGATCATTAATCATGAAAGCATAAATGAACAACACATCAAAAGCACACATAACACTAAGATTTTTTATGTGGAAACCCTGTTAGGGGAAAAACCACAGTGGAGGTCAATCCACAAGATTATACTTTGTTAAAAGTATAAGGAAATATGAATGGGGAATGCACATGCATTCAGGCACACTACCTAGAGCTCACTGCTCAAATACAACAAGGCTTACTGCCCAAGGAAGACACATTGTCTTACAGAAAGATTCAGATTAAAACCATCTGGATTTGAACTAAGAAAATAACATATGCTAATGCCTGGTTACAGTTCTGGTTAAGCACATGAACACTTCTTCACTCTTCTTCACTCTTTGCTCTACCTTCAAATGATCTGAACTTTATTTTCACATAGGAATCGTACACTTCACATTTGCACCACTTTCACACTTCAAGCAATCGCTCTTATATATCCGCAAAGAGAAATTACATCTCTATAAGTTGATCACAAAAAGATAATAAAATGATTACAAGCAGTCGACCCAAAAAAAATAAATATTATGCATGTGAATCAACTAAGGTCGGCCATAACATAGTGAAGATGGAAAACAACATCTCCAACATGAAAACACTTCAATTAATTTCTCCTCGAAGATCCACAACACACTTCAACACCTTGTCGGCCAAGAACATGAAAAACATGAACACGCAAGAGAAAATCTCGGATCATGAGCACAACGATCAATGCAGACATGCCACAAAGATAGAGAACAAACTAGAAACATCAACAAGCATCATGAAACACCAGAGAAATATCGCAACAACTGAACTTACTAAAATCACATAATCTTCAATCAGGAACACTAACTGAAGCGACAAAAAAATTGTCAGAATGAAAATCACCATAACTTGATCAACTCTTCATGCGGATCTCTAAAAATCAATGTGGATAAACTAGACATACCCAACAAGAAACCCTTTAGTCCACAACCTCAAAACAAAAACGTACTAAACACACCGACATAAAGAACTTCACTTCACTACTGACAACTTGTAGTACTTCTTATTACAATTTTCTCAATATCCTCAACATATACAACTTCTAATGCAACAGTGTTAATAGGGTTGACATCAATGACAACCAAATATCAGCAACACAACCACAACATCCAAAAATCTCCCCCTTTGGCATTGATGGCAACACATGATGTGAAAAATACTATCAACACAACTACACTTCTTCCTTTAAGTTCTGAATTTTCTTTCCTGACATGATCTTCTCCCCAGATAATCAATAGTTTGTTTTTCACCTTAATCTTCTCCCCCTTTGACATCAATGACAAATATCTCTTCAATACAATCTGTGAACCACATATCTAAACTTTTGAACATCTGACTACTCCCCCTGAGTAGCAGCCACCACAACATCAATCTGGATCAAAATATGATCATGAAATGAACAGTTTGATGCAATGCAATGCATCCTTAGTTCTGATTAGGAGGGGTAATCACCCTGAACTTCCCTCTGTGATACTCAAAAGTATCATTAGGCAATGACTTTGTAAAGATATCTGCAATCTACTCCTTAGTAGGCACATACTCCAATTTGACTTCCTTTTCACTTACCTTCCCTCTCAAAAAGTGAAATTTTATAGATATATGCTTGGTATTTGAATGTTGCACCAGATTCTTAGAAATTTTAATAGCAATTGAATTATCAAAAAATATAACAATAGGCTCATCATACACAACTCTGATATCCTTCAACATCTATTTCATCCACAATACTTTAATACAATTATTAGCAACAACAATATATTTTGCCTCTATAGTAGATAAAGAAATAGCATTTTGCTTCTTACTCAACCATGAAATCAGCTTCTTTCCCAAGAAAAATGCTCCACCACTAGTACTTTTCATGTCATTCACATCTCCTACCCAATCAACATCAGTAAAGACACTCAAAATAAGATCATCATCTTTAGGATACCATAGACCAAAATCAACTGTCCCTTTCAAGAATCTAAAAATTCTCTTCACAACAGTCACATGAGATTCTTTAGGATCAACTTGAAATCTAGCAACAATACATACAACATTCATGATATCAGGCCTAGTTTGAGTCAAATAAAGTAATCCACCAATCATTGATCTATATCTTGTCTGATTTTCTTTTGGAGAATCATCATCAATTGTCAACTTGCATCCGGTCACCATGGGTGTACCAACATGCTTTGAATCTACCATACCAAATTTCTTCAGTAATTCCTTCACATACTTGGACTGAGATATAAAAATCCCTTTATCTAATTGAGTAATTTACAATCCCAAGAAGAATTTCATCTCTCCAATCATTGATATCTCAAATTCATTTTGCATCTCATTAGCAAACTTCATGCACAAGCTATTATCTCCTACAAATATGATATCATCAACAAAAACTTCTACAATCAAGTCTTTATCATCATTCTTGAAATAAATATTACTATCAACAATACCTTTGTTAAATCCAAGTTTCACCAAGTACTTATCCAATCTGGCATACCATGCTCTAGGGGCTTGCTTAAGACCATACAATGCTTTCTTCAATCGACACACCATATCTTCCTGATCAGTCAACTGAAATCCATCATGTTGCTCAACATATATCTCTTCTTCCAATTTTCCATTTAGAAAAGCAAACTTGACATCCATTTGATAAACCTTGTAGTCTTTATAAGAAACATAAGCAAGAAACAATCTCACAACTTCAATTCTAGCAATAAGGGCAAAGGTTTCTTCAAAATCAATACGTTCCATTTGAGAATATCCCTTATAAACCAGTCTTGTTTTGTTTCTAACCACTTCACCTTATTCATTCATTTTGTTTCTAAAGACCCATCTAGTTCTAGTTACATTCTTATCCTTAGGTCTAGGAACAAGAATCCATGTATCATTTTTCTCAATTTGCTGCAGTTCCTCTTTCATTATTTCAACCCAATGCTCATATTTGCATGCTTCATTCACATTGTTAGGCCAATCTTTGAAATCAAACAATACTCTTCTACAACTTTCCTCCTAGTCTGGACACCTTTTTTCTTATCACCTATGATTTGATTCTCTGAATGATTCAATCTCACATACCTTAGAGTCTTCTTAGAATGTTCTTCAACTTCAGGCTCTTTTGATCTCTCTTCTGTTCTTCCATCAGTTTCTCCTTCCTGATTTTCTTGATTCACTAGAATGATTTGAACTTTACTTGCAGTCTAACCTTGATTTCCTTTGCTTGTACTGTCATTCTAATCATCAGAATCATATCCACATGTTCTGGATAGTGCAGGTATGTCTTCATCAACCTTAACATTTCAATTTCAACCATTTTCTTCAATCTTTTGTTGTAACACCGGTACAAGCCTTACTTTTAGTAGCATAACCTAGAAAGACTCCTTCATCACTCCTAGCATCAAACTTTCCTATATCTTCATCTCTTTTGATATAACACTTGCTTCCAAATATTTTGAAATATCTAACAGTAGGCTTTTGACCAATCCATAGTTCAAAAGGATTTTTACCAGTATCGCCTTTGATTTGTACCTGGTTAAGTGTGTATAAAACAGTACTCACAACTTCTCTCCAATAGATATGAGGCACATTTCCTTCTAGCATCATGGTTCTAGCCGCATCTAGAATTGTTATGTTCTTCCTTTCCACAACTCCATTATGTTGAGGGGTCTGTGGTGCAGATAACTGTCTCTTTATTCCATGCTCTTCACAAAAATAATTAAACTCATCGGAAGTGAATTCACCACCTCTATCCGATCTCAGACACTTAATCTTCAAATCAGTCTCTGTCTCAACCATAGCCGTAAAGATCTTGAAATTTTCCAGAGCTTCAGATTTCTCCCTTAATAAAGTAGCCCACATCATGCTTGAATAATCATTAATAAGCAACATGAAGTATATGTAACCTTGTAAGCTTCTAGTTCTAGCAAGACCACATAAATCAATATGCACAAGTTCCAAAAATCCATTTGAATTTTTCTATTTACTTCAAAATGAAATTCTTGTTTGCTTTCCTAACTGACATTCTTTGCATATGGCATTAGTGGGTTTCATCAAGTTACGAAGATCTCTCACAACCTTGGTGGAACTTATCTTGACAATGTTATCAAAGTTAACATGACACATTCTCCTATGCCATAACCAACTCTCATCAACTTGAGCAATCAAACAACTTTTACTTGTAGCATTTAGATGAAAGATATTACCTTTTGTTTGTGTACTTGATGCAATCACATTTCCAAAATTTCCCAATATTTTGCACTTACCATCCATGAATTGAAGATTGTATCCCTTATCAACCATTTGACCAACACTCAAAAGATTATGCTTCAAACCTTCAACATACAAGACATCATCAGTATTATGCTTACCATCAAGAGAAATGCATCCTCTTCCATGGATCACACTGGTTGTGTTATCACCAAATCTCACAACACCACCATCATACATTTCCAAATTCACAAACTTACTTTTATCTCCTGCCATATGATGTGAACAACTACTATCAATTACCCATTCATCTTTCTCTTCAACTCTAGTAGCTAGGGATTTCTTCACATTTGTACAACTAGCAGATTCAACAGAAACAGGTTTATTTTCCTTAATAGCAATAAACACAAATTCATCTTCACTTGCATTTCCTCTATCAGATTCATCATCTGTTTCACCTTCATCAACAACATAGTGACACTTCTTTTGGAATTTAGGCTTGTTAAATCTTGGCTTGGAAACTCTCTCAAGACACCTTGATGCAAAATGACTTATCTTATTGCAAGAGAAACATTTAATAGGAAACTTTCCCTTATACTTACCTTGTCCTCTGGCTTCTCTTTTCACAATCAATGCTTCAAGTTCTTCAAGCTCTCTTGCTTCTTCATCCAGTTGTTTCATTTCATCCTCATACTTGAATGTCTTTCTTGATGAACTTTCACCTAGATCATATCTCTGTCTATCTCTTCCAGAAGTAGTAGCCTTAAATGCATATTCAACCTTAGGAGGGGCATCACCAAATTCACTCAACTCAAAATCAGTAAGCTTACCAATCAACATATCTTTGGTAACATTTGTCACAATTTAGAGTTCTTCAATAACACTAGCCTTGACTTTGTAAGAATCAGGCAAAGATCTAAGCACTTTAGCAACAATCTCCGATTCATCTATCTGTTCACTAGTACATCTGATACCACACACAAGTTCATTTACCCTTTGCATGAAAGTAGTAACATTTTCATTATCACTCATTTTCAACTTTTCATATTTTCCTTTCAGACTTTGTAGCTTAGCAATCTTCACATTTGCATCACCTTCATACAAGGTCTCCAACTTCTTCCAGATTTCATAAGCAGTCTTCAGATCCATTACATTTGTCATCTCAGTATCAGTCAAAGCACTCAACAATGCCTCCTTAGCCTTGATATTATATTCAACATCCCTGATCTTAGTAGAAGTAGTAGGACCATTATGTGGAATAACATATATATTTTTTGTAATGCTCCAATAGGGCTCACCAATGCATCTCAAATGACACTCCATTCGAGCTTTCCACAAAGAATAATTTGTTCCATCAAATCTAGGACTATCCTTCTTATAAGTTGCCATCCCGGATCACCTCAAGCTATTAAACTTCTTCCAAGGAACCACAAAATCTGATACCAATTGTTGGAAACTCAAGGGCAAACAACTGAGAGGGGGGGTGAATCAGTTGTCACCAAATCTCAATTTTATTCAACTTATTAACCTTAATTTCATATTTGATCATTAATCATAAAAGCATAAATGAACAATACATCAAAAGCACACATAACACCAAGATTTTTTATGTGGAAACCCTATTAGGGGAAAAACCACGGTGGAGGTCAATCCACAAGATTATACCCTGTTAAAGTATAAGGAAATATGAATGGGGAATGCACTTGCATTCAGGCACACTGTGTAGAGCTCACTGCTCAAATACAGCAAGGCTTACTACCCAAGGAAGACACACTATCTTACAAAAAGATTCAAATTAAAACCATCCAGATTTGAACTAAGAAAATAGCATCTGCTAATGTTTGGGTACAGTTCCGGTTAAGCACATGAACACTTCTTCACTCTTCTTCACTCTTTGCTCTACCTTCAAATGATCTAAACTTTATTCACACATAGGACTCGTACACTTTGCATTCACACCTCTTTCACACTTCAAACAATCGCTCTTATATATCCACAACAAGAAATTACATTGCTATAAGTCGGCCACACAAAGATAATAAAATAATTATAAGCAGACGACAAAAAAAATAAGATTATTCATGCAAATTAACCAAGGTCAGCCATAGCATAGTGAAGACCAAAAATAACATCTCCAACATGAAAACACTTCAATTAATTTCTCCCCGAAGATCCACAATAGCTTGAACACCTTGTCGGCCAAGAACATGAAAAACATGAACACACAAGAGAAAATCTCAGATCACGAGCACAATGATCAATGTAGACATGCCAAAAAGATAGAGAACGAACTAGAAACATAAACAAGCATCATGAAATACTAGAGAAGCATCCACAACAACTGAACTTACTGAAATCACAAAATCTTCAATCAGGAACACTAACTGAAGTGACAAAAATACTGTCAAAATTAAAATCACCATAACTCAATCAACTCTTCATGTGGATCTCTAAAAATCAATGTGGATAAACTAGACATACTCAACAAGAAACCCTTTAGTCCACAACCTCAGAACAAAAATGTATTGAACACACCGACAAAAATAACTTCACTTCACCACTGACAACTTGTAGCACTTCTTATTACAATTTTCTCAATATCCTTGACATATACAACTTCTAATGCAACAATGCTAATAGTGTTGACATCAATTACAACCACATATCAGCAACACAACCACAACATCCAACAAAAATAACATAGACAAGGAAATGAGTTGTTTGAAAAAATGCCTCAAAGAAATGTGGTCTCATGGTGATGTCCATCACCATGAGACCCAATTTCTTTGAGGCATTTTTTCAAACATCTCATTGCCTTTTCTATGCTACCACAAATTTTCCATACATTTCTACCAAAGCATTTTATCAAACAGTTCACTTCCTTGTTTCTATGGCTAAAAGCCTAAAAAAAGGTGCTTTCCAACAAACTATGGGTTCTTGGAAAAAAATCTATCAAAGAATAATAGTAAGCAATAGCATAGACAAGGTAGTGAGTAGTTTTAAAAAATTCCTTGAAGAAATGTGGTCTCATGGTGATGGAATACCATTCCATCACCATGAGACCACATTTCTTAGAGACATTTTTCAAACAACTCACCGCCTTTTCTATGCTACCACATTTTCCATACAAGTCTACCAAAGCATTTTATCAAAAAGTTAATTTCCTTGATGCTATGGCTAAAAGATTGAAAAAGGTAATTTCCAACAAACTATGGATGCTTGGAAAAAATCTATCAAAGCATAATAGTAAGCAATAGCATAGACAAGGCAAAGAGTAGTTTGAAAAAAATCCTTGAAGAAATGTGGTCTCATGGTGATGGAATGCCATTCCATCACCATGAGACCACATTTCTTTTAGGTATTTTTTCAAACAACTCACCGCCTTTTCTATGTTACCACATTTTCCATACATGTCTACCAAATCATTTTATCAAACTAGTTGAACTTCCTTGCTGCTATGGCTAAAAGCCTAAAAAATGTGTTTTCCAACAAACTATGGATGCTTGGAAAAAATCTATCAAAGCATAATAGTAAGCAATAACATAGACAAGGAAGTGAGTAATTTGAAAAAATGCCTCAAAGAAATGCGGTCTCATGGTGATGGAATGCCATTGCATCACCATGGGACCAAATTTCTTTGAGGCAATTTTTCAAATAGCTCATTGCCTTTTCTATGCTACCACATTTTCCAAACATTTCTACCAAAGCATTTTATCACATTACTCACTTACTTGCTGCTATGGCTAAAAGCCTAAAATAGGTGCTTTCCAACAAACTATGGATGCTTGAAAAAAATCTATTAAAGCATAATAGTAAGCAATATCATCATCATCCTCAATTTACCAATCCATGGAACCTTCCACCTTTTATTCCACTTGTTCATATCCCCACCCCTTCCTCTTCATGTCATGATTTCCCTCCATCTCATAACTAAGACCACACTATACCATCCACCCCATCCCAGCATAATACCATAGAGAAGGAAATGAGCTGTTTGAGAAAATGCCTCAAAGAAATGCGGTCTCATGGTGATGGAATGCCATGACACATTTGTTTGTAATGGCATTCCATCACCATGAGACTGCATTTCTTTGAGGCATTTTTTCAAATAGTTCACTGCCTTCTCTATGCTACCATAGTTTTCGTACTTGTCTACCAAAGCATTTTATCAAACAGTTCATGCCTTGCTACTATGGATAAAAGCCTAAAATAGGTGCTTTCAAACAAGATATGGATAGAGAATATAGTAAGCATTATAGTTAGAAATATATAGTTTAATAAGTACTCAAAATTTTGTTCATTATCTCATATATTATAAGCCATGACGTACATGGCTATTGTAGTTTCCGTGATTGAATTATTTGTTGTTTTATTTTCAGATGTTGGAAGCGGATACACCTTCACATGTTCATAAGGTAATGGAGCTTGGTGTTTCTTCAAATATAGAATCCTTGATGTCTCTCACTGAGGTATGAGGCAGATTACTAAATTTCAATTTCCATTCTGTTGTGCAGTTTTGCACACACGCCCTACTGAAAGTGGGGACCCTCTTTTTGCTCTAGCTTTTGGTGTCTTTTGGCCCCTTAATTTTATTGATTTCATTGCCTTTGGAGGTCCTTAGATGTTTATCTTGCTTGTCCAAGTCCTTCCCCCGAGTTGTGCTTCGAAAAAACTAAGTTTTGAACAAAATCTGGGATTTTCCAGTCTACCTGGAATTTCCCATAATCCTGTCTGCCTGAAATTTCCCATAATCATGTCTGCCTGGAATTTCCTGGATTTTGGTCTGGAGTCTGCTTGGCCCAGATTTTTCTAAATTTTCCCCTTGGTCTGATTTCCCCGGAAGGGCCCAAATCCCGAAATTTCCCAAAATGGAAATTTTTTCAAAAATAATTATTTATTTATTTTTTTTCCAAAAATGGAATTTTTTTTAAATGTTCACGAAAATGATTTCTTGAAAAGATGAAAATAAAATTTTTAAAAATGGAAAAAATTATGAAAATGGAAAGTTTCCTTATAAAAATGTAAGTTTTTTAGAAAAGGTCAAGATTTTATTCAAATTTAATTTGGACATGTGGGCTATTAATAATGGTATCTGTTTTTCAAGACTAAACACATATTAAAATGGGGACTTTCATATGGATTCGTGCCAAAAGTGGGAAATCTGGAAATGTTCAATTTAAATTTTTAAAAGTGGGAGTTGCCTAAGAATCCGTGCCAAAACTGTCTACAGCTGGAGGACTTTCTGGAGGGCACGTGAATCTGATCTTGCTAGAGATCATGGGCTGACATGGATAATATTCATGCATTTAATGCAAATCTTGTCCTCTTTTGAATTTCTCCTTAGGTCGACCTGTTTTGAGGCCAATTATTATTGTAAAATCTAATTAGGCCGACATGTTTGGGGGGTTCTCTATAAATGGCATTTGTACCTCATTTGTAAGGGGGTGAGAGATTAGGAGAAGATTTGATAGAGAGCGAATTTAGCAGTAGAGTAGAGGTAGAAGCTAGTCAATTTCTGAGCAAGTGATGTAACAGAACATTGGAATTGTTGCTGGAGTTTGGTGATTCAATACAATTGAAAGCATTGTGATTTTCTGGTGATATCTTTTGTGTTGACTTATCTTGCATGGTTCTTATGATTCAATTTTTAAAATTGCTCATGGTTATTAGATTTAGATTTAGATCTGATTAAATGATGTTCATGATTTAATGTTTGAAGTGTTTGCAGTAATCCCTGGTCCATACTTTTTGCAGCTAGCTAATTGTTAGTTGCTTTGTAAAGTTAGCCTGGACCTTTATATTCATTGTGCTTGGTTCAATTATGGAGATTTATTCATTTCAACTGCAATTGGGTTGTCTTGGGTGAATGTTCATAATTTGAAAATCTTTAAAACCTTAGAAGATTGCACTGTTTATGTAAGATTGTACATTAATCTTGGTCAAGCAGAGATTGGTTTCGTTGGGATTGGTCCATTTCAAGTGTTTATCATTTGCATTGTTAATCTTAAGAGTTAAAATAGAATAGAATCTCTCTAAACCCTTATCTCTTTTGTTGTTTATTTTGAATCTGGGTTAGTTTTAGGATTGAAAGCATCACCATATTGTTGCATCTGATGAAATTCACTTCCAGCATTGTTCATTTGTAAGGCCCCTTTGTGATTATCTGAGTTGTTTTTTGAAAATCTTTAAAACCTTAGAAGATTGCACTGTTTATGTAAGATTGTAGATTAATCTTGGTCAAGCAGAGATTGGTTTCGTTGGGATTGGTCCATTTCAAGTGTTTATCATTTGCATTGTTAATCTTAAGAGTTAAAATAGAATAGAATCTCTCTAAACCCTTATCTCTTTTGTTGTTTATTTTGAATCTGGGTTAGTTTTAGGATTGAAAGCATCACCATATTGTTGCATCTAATGAAATTCACTTCCAGCATTGTTCATTTGTAAGGCCCCTTTGTGATTATCTGAGTTGTTTTTTGAAAATCTTTAAAACCTTAGAAGATTGCACTGTTTATGTAAGATTGTAGATTAATCTTGGTCAAGCAGAGATTGGTTTCGTTGGGATTGGTCCATTTCAAGTGTTTATCATTTGCATTGTTAATCTTAAGAGTTAAAATAGAATAGAATCTCTCTAAACCCTTATCTCTTTTGCTGTTTATTTTGAATCTGGGTTAGTTTTAGGATTGAAAGCATCACCATATTGTTGCATCTGATGAAATTCACTTCCAGCATTGTTCATTTGTAAGGCCCCTTTGTAATTGTTCACATATTATCTGAGTTGTTTATGCATTGTCATGACTTGACACCCGAGAGACCTTGGGGTGATTTTTAGTAACTTGTCGTTGAAAATTACCTTTCAAGAGAGATAGAATATTGCATTCTGTCTGAGTTGTTGTGCAGAAAACACCATCAACACATTCATTGTTATAGCTATTAGTTAGTGAAAAATAAAACCATTATTGATTTGTAGTTTAATTTCTATTTGGATGGTTTCTATAGGGCTTCAGCATGCCACAACATGGGCATGCAAATATTTCCCTCAAGGAGAGTGATTGTCTAGAGGCAGTAAGTGATTATTTTGTTAAATATATCATTTTTTATATTGTAATTTCTATTTATTAATGCCTTTACTTGTTATTGTAATAAATAAGGTTTGATCGAGAACTAAACCATAGGAGGAGCAGTAAGAGCACTCCTCGATCTCAGAGTAAATGAGTGAGATTTATCGCCGTATGGCCAACCATCAAAGGGAAAGAATTTGTTTTGAGAGCATGGAGAGCAATGAATTTTGATTCCATAGCCCTTTGTTGTATGCCTATATGGCATTTTTGTACATATTTTGTATTGGATATATTTGACATTGTATGCCTATATGGCTATTCTGTATATATTTTATACTTATATCGCCATATATTGATGTATGCCTACATGGGTATTTGGTTTATACAAATCTTTTTTATCGATGGTGTCCATATTTGCATTATAAATCCATGGTTCAATAGATATGAGTTATATAATTATGATCTATATAATATAGAATTAGTACCCACTTTGATGGCTACAAAATTTTCAACCATGGGCTTATCATGCTTTTTCAAATTTGGTAAGAATGCTTATTTAAGATCCTTGAGCAATGTATTTCCTAATGCTCCCTTGTTCTTACATATCTCAATTTAGTTTAATTCAAAGAGTTCCATCAAATGCTTTATCTAAAAGCAAAAAAACACATTTTGAATTAGTATTCCATGAGATGTTTCATAACAAGATTTCAATATATTTAATCTTTTGATTGGAACAATTCAATTAAGCAAAGGATACATAATCTTCACAACACTTGCAAAACATAATATTCATAGTAGATGATGAGTAGTTAACTTCTTGACACATTATCATACAAACATTTATCTTGAATATCTTTAAACATTTTCACAACATAATCCTCATAGTACAAAATGAATTGTTATGTTCTTGATCCATCACCATATAAACATGTCAAAAGGTGTATATGTCAATTTTTTGCAATATTATTTCTTATATAGGAAATGGACTTGGGAGAAAGCTTTACAATTTATAATAAAAATAAGAAATGGAATTAGGTGAAAACTTTATTTATCAAACCAAATAATAAATGTACATGAGAGCATCACTTGTTTCTCTTAGACTCCAATTTTCAAGCATAGCAAATCATTTCAAATGAAAATGATAAAATGCTTCATGACCAAAGTTGTTAATTAACAAAAAAATAAAATGTTTCCAAGTTCCACCATTGTACACATTTTTAGTTGGTTGTATATTGTTGTAAGGGAAAGGAGGATAATTTAAAAAAATTCTTCCCCCTACTAGACTTGAGGATGATCATATGTTTTTGGTGTGGAAAACTTAGACTTCTCAACTGTTGTGTGAATGTTTCTCTTTTTGATTGTTTTGCATGCCATCATAAGGGATCGAGTTGGTTGAACGTAGATCAGAGTGATTCAGTGTATTTGGGTGTGAAAAAGGACCATGCCTAGTATAAACATACCTATCCAAATACATTGGAACAATTTTTTTGGTCACACGAGTTGCAAAATGAAAGTTGCACCATTTTGCAACATTACACTGCTTCTATTTGACAAATTTTTGATCAATCAAAAAGTCATCACCACAGGAAAACGACTCCATGATAACAAAAAATAAGAGAGGTTATTGTAAAGTGCTCCAATGCAATCTTGTAGGCTCATATGGAGAGTTTGTAAGTGTCATGGTTTCCGAGTAATAGCCTGCCAAAGATTGTAGTCATTTTGCACTTTGGACCCTTAAGGGATCGAGCCGGTTGAATGTAGTTTGGAATGATTTGACATGTTTGGGTGTGAAAGAGGATAATGCCTAGCATAAATGTACCCATCCAGACACAAGAGTTGCAGAAAAAAAGTTGCACCACTTTGCAACTTTACATTGCTTGCATTTATCACTTTTTCCATCAAGTGAAAACTGGACACCACAGGAAAAAGACTTTGACATAACAAAAAATGAGAGAGGTTATTATAGAGGGTCCCAACAAGATCCTGTAGGCTCAGATGGAGAGTTCATAAGCACCATGATTTTTGAGTAATAGCTTGTCAAAAATTACAGCCATTTTGCACTTTGGATACTTAAGAGATCAAACTAGTTGAACATAGCTCAAAGTGATTCGACATGTTTGGGTGTGAAAGAGGACTATGCCTAGCATAAACATACACATTTGAACATGTTGGAACAATTCGTTTAGTAACACGAGTTGCAAAATGAAAGTTACACCACTTTGCAACTTTACACTGCTTGCATTTGACACTTTTTCCATCAAGTGAAAACTGGACACCACGGGAAAATGACTTTGAGATAACAAAAAATAAGAGAGGTTATTGTAGAGGGGCAAAACACATTCCTGTAGGCTCAAATGAAGAGTTTGTAAGAATTACGGTTTTTGAGTAATAATCTGTCAAAGATTGTAGCCATTTTGCACTTTGGACCCTTAAGGGATTGAGTCGGTTGAACGTAGCTCAGAGTGATTTGGAATGTTTGGGTGTGAAAGAGGACCATGCCTAGTGTAAACTTACCCATCCAGATGCGTTGGAACAATTCATTTGGTCACACAAGTTACAGAACGAAAGTTACACCACTTTGAACTTTACACTACTTGCATTTGACACTATTTCCATCAAGTGAAAGCTGGACACCACGAGAAAATGACTCCAAGATAAAAAAAATGAGAGAGGTTATTGTAGAGGGGCCCAATGCGATCTCGTAGGCTCAAACAGAGAGTTGGTAAACATCATGGTTTTCGAGTAATAGTCTGTCAAGGATTGCAACCATTTTGCACTTTGGACCCTTAAGGGATCTAGCTGGTTGAACGTAGCTTAAAGTCATAGTTTGCAAACTCGGACTCAACAACCCAAAAATGTGACTTGGAATCGAGACTTGGCATAGACTCGGGAAAAAAATCAACTAGGAAATGGCAAAAAAAACCGTAGTTTTACAAAAAAAAAGAACAAAATTACAAATTAATGCATTTAGATAACATAAGAGCCTAATTTGATTATCAAACACTCATAATTCAAAGATTAGTGATTACACATGTAAGATGATCATCAAACACTCAATAATTGAAATTTAATCATTCATAATCATCAAATACTCATAGTTTCAATGTATAACAACGTCATAAGATTATAAATGTCTACATATAATCCTGGCTTCTTTCAACCCCAATTCAATCTGGAGACATGTATTTCACAAACTTGAGTGTTAAAATGAAAGAAAAAGTTAAAAAAAATATATGGATTTTTAACCCTTTTTTGACTCCCAGCCACACAGGAGAGTCCTGGGTTAGGACTCCCAAGTCTGACCTTAGGAATCGACTGAGTCCCAACCCAGGACTCTCCTGGACTTGACTCCCAAGTCTATGGTGAGTCGACTTGGCTGGCCAATAGATTCTCGAGTTCGCGACGAGTCTGCAAACTATGCTCAAAGTGATTCGACGTGTTTGGGTCTGAAAGAGGACCATTCCTAGTGTAAACGTACCAATTCAGACATGTTGGAATAGTTTTTTGGTCACACGAGTTGCAGAATGAAAGTTGCACCACTTTGTAACTTTACACTGCTTGCATTTGACACTTTTTCCATCAAGTGAAAACTGGAAACCATAGGAAAATGACTCCGAGATAACAAAAATATAGAGAGGTTATTGTAGAGGGGCCCAATATGATCTTGTAGGCTTGGACGAAGAGTTCGTAAGCATCACGATTTTTGAGTAATAGCCCGTCACAGATTGCAACCATTTTGCACTTTGGACCCTTAAGGGATTGAGCCGATTGAACATAGCTCAGAGTGATTCAACATGTTTGGGTGTGAAAGAGGACCATGTATAGTGTAAAAATACCCATATGGATGCGTTGGAACAGTTCGTTTGGTCACACGATTTGCAGAATGAAAGTTGCACCACTTTGTAACTTTACACTGCTTGCATTTGACACTTTTTCCATCAAGTGAAAATTGGACACCACGGGAAAATGACTCTGAGATAACAAAAACTGAGAGAGGTTATTGTAGAGGGGCCCAACATGATCTCGTAGGCTCAGACAAAGAGTTTTAAAGTATCACAGTTTTTGAGTAATAGCTTATCAAAAGCTACAACCATTTTGCACTTTGGACCCTTAAGGGATTGAGCCAGTTGAACGTAGCTCAGAGTGATTCAGTGTGTTTGGGTGTGAAAGAGGACCATTCCTAGTGTAAACATACCCATCTAAATGTTTTGGAATAGTTCGTTTGGTTACACAAGTTGTAGAACGAAAGTTACACCACTTTGCAACTTTACATTACTTGCATTTGACATTTTTTCTATCAAGTGAAAACTGGACACCACGAGAAAACAACTCTGAGATAAAAAATTCAAGAGAGGTTATTGTAGAGGGCCCCAACATGATCTTGTAGGCTTAGATGGAGAGTTTGTAAGCATCATGGTTTCTGAGTAATATCCTGTCAAAGATTGCAGTCATTTTACACTTTGGACCCTTAAGGGATCGAGCCTGTTAAACGTAGCTCAGAAGGATTCAACATGTTTCGATGAAAAATAGGACCATGCGTAGCATAAATGTACCTATCTAAATTTGTATCTCTCTCCCTCCCTCTCTCTCTCTCTCAAGTCTCTCCCTCCTACCCCTTCTCCCTCTCTCAAGTCTCTCTCTCTCACTCACTCCTATCTCTATCCCCTCTACTCTCTCTCTCTCTCTCACCCCCTTTATCTCTCTCCCCTCTATCCTTAACCCTAAAACCCTAAACCCTTAAACCCTCTACCCTCTATCTCTCTCCCACCCTGTCATATCCCCATTTTAGCTGACAGTGTTTGTCGAGGAGTGAGCCTATTATTTCGATCCTCGTAGGCTGACAGGAGTGTGCAGAGGATCATCTAAGGCAGTTGCTCAGTGTTTGGTAGCTCCAGTGTTGCAGTTGTGTCAGGTTGGGCCTTCACAGAATCTTCCAGAGTGCATTTTTAGGAACTTTCTATTTTTAGAAAGTTAGGTCAGGCGGAAGCTGCTATTTTGGGCAGGGCACCTGGTTCAGCTGGTATGCTCGGAATCGACTCAGTTCTTCAGTTGGATGATCAGAAGGAGAAATAAGGCGTATTTAACGATTATTAAATATTTAATATTTTGACTTTATATTAAAGTCACTTTATTGTTATATTTAAATATTAATAATTAATGGCATATTATAAAGTATTTTTAATACTTTATAATAAAGTGAAAAGTTGATTATAATGAATAATTATTTATTCATTAATTTGGACGCCATTTAATTAATGATTTTTCCTAAGTTTAGAAAAGGTGAAATTAAAAAAATTTATTTAAATGATCATTAAAAGAGCTTGGGTCGAATTTTTCTCAGAGGCTTATATATTGATTGCCAAAGACAATTTGAACCATTTTTTTTATGAGATGTTATTCTAATTTGTCTTTTTGCTCTGAGCATTGGAGTTTGCAAACCTTAGGGTTTCTGGCAGATGATCGTTTCTGGAGAATGAAAACTCTTCAGAGATTAGGCGGACTGAGGCTGTGCAATACCAGCTGAAGCTTGCACTTGGTGATTTAACACAGAGATCACAGATTGTGCTTATACATCCATTCTGGCAGAGATTTTCAAAAGATAATCATCAGTTGATAAAGGCGACTTAAGCAGAGATCATTTATCAGTGTTTTGGCACAAATCCCAAGGAGCCGTACTTATCATTTATTGCTATACCTGGCCGTACCAGCAAGGCCATACTTTCATTTCTTTGGAGAAACGTCTTCTTTCCTCTGGTTCTAGCAATTGGATCTAGGGCGTTTAGGTCTACTGGAGGTTTAGCATCTATTTCTGAGCTGGAGATTCATCTATTTCATTGGGCCGTACCATTTTCTTCATGCATTTATTGCAGCATACAGCCGCCACCAGGTTTTCATAATAATTCTATATTCTCATTCATATGTTGTTATTTCTCATTGTAAATGCTCTGGAAAAGTTAGTAAAGGATGCGCCTTGGTATTCTGAGCATTTCTGATGTATTTCAATGCACTTTTGAATTTACATGAATTTATTAGCATTTATTAGCAAAATTGCAATTTTCATTATTTGCCTGAAAACACAAAAAAATACAAAAAAACACAAAACTTGCAAAAAAACCTCAGTTTCAGTTAGGGTTTCAGAATAGAGAACCATCAGGGTTCTGACACACCCCCTCTCTCTCTCTCTCTCAAGTCTCTCCCTCCTACCTGTTATGCCCTGCATAACCACCCCATTTAATTCTGGAACAAAATGGGTCCCCCTTTCTTTTATTTGTTTTTATTTCTTTTGGTTACTTGCTTTCCTCTTGGGAGTTCTTTTGTTTTCTGCATGGGTTTGTCTTCTTGTTTGTCAAAATTTTGGTTCTATCCTAGCATGCACTGGTTTTCTTCTTGCTAAGTACTGAATCACACTATCTTAGACAATGGTGTATTTCATTTTGATATATCTTATGTGCTTCTGAGGACTAATGGGACTCTGTTTTGCAGGATTAAATTACACACATGATGACATTTGTCAAGGGAGCTCAGTTGGGAAGCATTCCCTAATCCAGTTGGTCATAAATTTCCTCTAAGAAGAAGGTCGGCAAGACCCTGCAGTTATCTTTCCGACTAGCATTGCATTCTATTCATTTGGGGTTCATAGGTCGCCCAAACATCTTGCTCACCATGACTCTTTTTGTGTCTTTGTCATCAGAGGAGCCCTCGCCATAAGCTCTTGCCGCTCGATGAAAGGTCTCACTGAAGAGGCAGGGTCTCGGTGACAAGGGCGGCATCGACATAGCCATTTGGGCTCGCAAAGAGGTCTCGGCGAAGGAGGAAAGGTCTCACCAACATGAGGGATATTTCCGAAAGGTCTTTCTGCTTGATAGGATATCTCGCCGATCCGTCGGAGTCTCAGTGAAATGCAACGACATCGGTGAAGGATGGAGAGATCGGCGTGAAGTCTGGGTGACCCAAAGATTATCTCGGCGAAGGACGGCGGCCTCGGCGGAAGGTCCTGCTGACAGATGGAACTCTTGCCGATGCGAAATGAGCTTGGCGAGGCAGGGTGAATTCGACAAAGGGTCTCATTGAGGTGCTCTCAGCTCGGCGAAAGGAAGTTTCAGTCGATGTAAAGTCTCACCGACCGAAGGGAGTCTCCCCGATAGGGTGTGCTCACTAGAGAAAGGAAGGCTCGCCAAGATGTCTTGGTGAGGGGACTTAGTCTCGCTGACATAAAGCAACATGGCTTTAGTGAAAGGTCTTGGCGAAGGGAGCTGGTCTGGCCGATACAAAGGGAGCCCAACAAGAAAAGAGGAGATCAATATAAGGTCTCCCTGACCACGAAAAGTCTGGCCGACATCAAGGAGCTCACCAAAAGAAAAGGTGACATCGCCATGACATCCCACTGACCTGGTGGGGTCTGGCTAATAAGAATGAGCGAGCGAGGAGAAAAGAGGAAGTCGTCGGGAGGTCTGGCCGACTACACCAAAGTCTTACCAAAAGGGAAAAGGAGCTCAAGCCCAGAAAAGAAGAAAGAGCTTGGGGAGAAAGATCCAACATCGCCAAAAGGTCTCACCGACAAATGGGGATCTCCCCAACATAAGATAAGCTCGCCGAGAGGTATTGTCTTCAGCAAAAGGTCTCACCGAAAGGGAAGGGTTTCACCAAAACAGAGTGAGCTCAGGGTGACTGAAATGAACTCGCTATGATCTTTCCCTGACTAATGTTGGTCTTCCCGACTAGCGATAGCTTTTCCAACGTGTTGTCTCCTTGCGGTGTAGTAGAATGCACTCAGCGAAAGGTCTCAGCGAAGGAAGCTTGTTTCCTTGAAATGAAATGAGATCCCGCCAAAAGGGAGATGCCTTTGCCCAAACGTCTCACCAACCTGGTAGGGTCTTACCAATGTAGAATGTGCTCGCCAAGAGAAGAGGTGCTTCGCCACGAGGTCATGCTGACTGGCGACTATCTTATCGATAGTCTTTGTGAGCTCGATATGACTTCTACAGCTCACCAAAGGTCTCACTGACTGACACTCGCTATGACGATAGCTGTTAAGAGGAAAAATCGCATCGGGGAGACATGATTAGTGTCTCACTGACATGAAATTTAATGTGGACCACCTTTGATCGCTTGATAATCCTGCGTGGCATATGTCTAACCAATCAGAAGAAGCTAAAGGAATGACCTATTGGCCATTGACCGATTGACTACCACCTTGAAGGAGACTAACAAAATGCAAACCAGATGAACTCATTCTGAGATCGAAGGGCAATGGATCGACTAGGGGGATAATGTTCAAATATAAAGGGAGGCCTGATGATACTCCAGAAGATGGTCAACATGCAGGAGAAGTCTAGAACATGAAGGAGGCCAGAAGAATGAAGAAACTATGACTTGTGGGGACAGCTGTAGTGACCACTAGCGAGAGGCAGATCAGTATTAATGGAAAAATGCTTTTAGAGCATTCAGGGTGGCCCCGATGGAGTTCAAAGGTGGACACAAAAGGCAAAAGTAAATGCAGCGATTGCAAAAGATCTAAGAGGATTCTTGGAACAATCTCTCATCAGCATGGATAGTAGGTATTCACATTGAATGCAACTTTGACTCTCTTCAAAAAGGTCTGAGAGCTGACTCTCTTGGAAGCAGATATTTTGTAAACCCTAATGCAGGGGGACAATGCATTCTTTTTGGTACACTCTGTATATATATGGAATTCTTTCCTCTTTGTAAAATGTTAGAACTTCTAGGGTTAGAAAAGTTAGAAGAATTTTTAGAATACAAAGAGAAATAGAGAAAAAGAGAGAGGAGACATAACTACATCTTGATTCTTTGTAATAGGAGCTTCTTTTGTCTTCTTAGTTAGCAGTTAGATTTAGTAGGAACCAATAATGTATCTTTTCAGTTTTCTTAATATAAATGGAAACAATTTGGAGCAGTGGATTTTCTGTACACTAGTGATTGTGCCAGCTTTGTAAGTGTTGCTTATTTGTTTCACTAACAGTAGAAGCAACCGGATCTTAATCTACTTCAAATTGTGTTTCAGAATGGTGTTTGTCTTAAGTTAATCATTTGATTTGTGAAGCCTTCAATGAATGGAATGTTATTTTGGTGTTTTATTTAAAATGGTGACTAGTTCTTTGTTGTAGAAATCAACACTGTGAATGAATGCAACTGTGTGTTAATCACAAGTTAATTTTGTTCTTCAGTTTTAGTTTACAATTCCTTGAAGGACAAAAAGTCTAGTTAAGATAGGTGAATTATCATTCTTTTCAGTACCAAATCCTTGATCTATCTTTTGTTGTTTCTTTAAAACCCCTGGTTAGAGTAGGCTTAAATTCATGCTTGATCTTAGAACAATCCAAAAGCTCACACCAGCAGGCCCCTTGAACATTACTATTACATTGACCACTGAAGGACATCAACACAATTGAGAACCAACTACAAAGACCTTGGGAGCTAAGATATCCATGTACTATCTTTCTCTTTCAGGAGAAACAGAGTAGCAATATTCTATTTAACTGTTGTTGTGCCATTTGGACCATCAACACTATCCCCTCTCCCTCTACCTCTCTCAAGTCTCTCTCTCTCTCTCTCTCTCACTCACTCACTCCTTCTATCTCTCTCCCCTCTACCCTCTTCCCTTAACCCTTAAACCCTTCCTCTATCCTCTACCCTTAACCCTTAAACCCTTAAACCCTTAAATCCTCTACCCTTAACCCTTAACCCTCTACCCTCTATCTCTCTCCCAACCCTCTACCCTCTATCTTTCTCTCCCACTCCCTCCCTCTCTATCTCTCACTAACTCACTCTCTCTCTCTCCCCCCTCTACCCTTAACCCTAAATAATAAACCCTTAACCCTTAAACCCTAAACGCTTAAACCCTCTACCCTAGCTTGCCAATTTGGTGAAATTGGCAATGTAGTTGCTTGTTTGAAAAAATGGGTCCAAGAAATGGGGTCTTCTGGTGATGTAAATCACCAAGAGACCCATTTCTTGGACCCATTTTTTCAAACAAGTCAAGTTAGGTTACCAATTTCACCGAATTGGCAAGCTAATGGGTCCACTAGCTTGGCAATTCAGTGAAATTGGCATTTGTAGTGGCCCAAGTTAGGTTACCAATTTTACCGAATTGGCAAAGTATTGGGCCCAATAGCTTCCCAATTTGGTGAAATTGGCAATGTAGTGGCTTGTTTGAAAAAATGGGTCCAAGAAATGTAGTCAAAATGGCACTTTGTCGGGTTCTTCTTCTTCTTCTTCTTCAGCAAGGAGGAAAAGGGGGTCAACACACAACACGGGAAAGCTTGGCATACCGTGGACCTCAATCCTCATTCCCATAGTTGTACACTAGAAACTTGAAATGCTTTTTCCAGTCCAGTCCAGGAACGCGCTCCACATCAAACTCCCTCAGGAGGAAGGTAGCCACAGGACGAGACAACAAGCGATGCCTCTTGAGGTCCATGGTTTGAAAATCAGTAAGTAGAGGCAGCCATACCACGTCTTCCCCATAATCGATGTGCATGCAGAGGTTCATGATGTTCAAAATACCGCCACTAGGGATGGCCACTTGCACAATTTCACCAAGTCCATCCAAATACAAAGAGTCAAACATGGCATGACACATCATAATTATCTAAGGATTGGATATATCCAAGTCGAGAAGGGAGGCCACGAAGCGAGAGATGACATTGGAGTTATAGCATGACTGGTTCTCATCCTTCACATAGTCCTTGCTAAGCACCCACTTGAATGCTACCACTATAAGGTAGTCATTCTTCCTTGCCGAGTGTTTAATTTGGTCACTGGTAATTTCGCCCATGAAGGAGTATTATGGCCTTCATGGAAGGATTCAAATGGTAGTGCCTAAGCTAGAAAACATGATAGAAAACAAGTTGAGGCTAGCAAAATGAGACACAACAAGGAAAGCTTGCTAAATAAAAGATATTTTCAAGTGAATATTTCACTAAGGTGGCATAGCTATTTATAGAAAAAAGGCATGTCAACAAGCTCAACCAACGAAAAACCCATCGCTTGTCGGATGGCAACAAAAAAATATCAAAGCAGCCAGTGGGCGAGAGACGAATCATACGAAAAATTTGTCAACAAGCCTCGAGAAATAAATTTGGGCATTAGGAGTAAATGCTTGTGTATACCGATCGCTGCTATGTGTCCATTGTCGTCATCAGTGCTAACTTGCTTATTTGTGGAAAAATATGTTGATTAACACACTAAGTTCTGATAAATTAAAGGAGCACATCTTTTTGAAGTACTTTACACTGTTTAAGCATGCTTCCCGTGGATAAAATCATGCTTTCCAAGAACATAAAGCTTATTTGTGAAAGAGGCGGTGAGGAGAATGTACTAATTCCATTCTTGCAGCAATTTTGGAATTCCTGAGGTATACAGATCCCAAATCCACATGTATTGCCTCAGTGGTAGCATTTAGTATGCCAAAGGTAACAACAGTGCCTTAATGTATGTACGTGCAAGAAGTAATGAATGTACCTAAAAGCAATTTTTGCTAAGTAGCAAAACACAAGTAGTCATTTCTGTAAGGAAGCTCTCTGCAAATTTTCAAGGTACAAGAATGGTGGAAGCATCAACTTCTGGAAGAAAAGTTGAATCCTCATCTAAAAAATCAGGCTATGCCAATGTCTTCCGGAGAGAGTCATTTGCAAATGCACCAGTGCTGAAAGAGCAGTGTTTTTCCTATACCAAATTGGTACAGGTAGTCGACCATATGAAGAAGGAGGTCGTGCAGGACTTTGCAAGAAAATTTTTTTGACCCAAAGATGGTGGCAAACCCTAAAATCCTTAGGGAAGGGGATTTTCAAAGAATGATCAAACATGGGGGATCTGAAGGGTTTGTGTCACGACTCTGGAATTGTGGTTTGCCACAATTCATATTTCCTATTTTGAGCCCATGTCCTAAGCTGGTAGATGCATGTGTCAGGAGGTTTGACAAGGAAATAGGAATTATAATCAGTGGTAGAATAAGGGTTACTATCAATGCAACATCCATCTGAGATATGTTATGTATCCCTATAAACCAGGGCGTCGAGGGCTTCAACAAAGAAGCAATGGAAGAGTTCTGGAACACCAAAACTAGACAATTGGCTTTTTATGAAGATGAAACCGAGGAAAACCTAGCAGGAAGTCCACTCCTCTTCCCTATGCCACACGAGAAATTCAAAATGGATCTTTAGGCTTTTTTCACAATGTTGGCCCTCATCTATAACTACAATGATGATAAAAATGTTTATCCTTTTCAGGTGGGCATGGCCTTTATGCTCAAAAGGGAAAAGATCCAGAAATATTATGATTTCGCAAAACTAATAGCTGAAAAGATGTTGGAACAGTTGAGGAATTACAACACTAAATGCAAGTTTAGGTACTCTTCTTTTCTAGTGCATTTGATTTTACATCAAAACTTTGAGTTCCTCAAGAGGTATTTATCATTGTTTAGGTTTGATGTAAAGTGGTCATACTAGCCGATTTCTATTTGGACCCATGTGCTTTCAAAGATATGGGATTATTACTAGTTTGTGGATTATTTTATGAGGCTAGTACTTGTAGACTTGTCCCTACACCCTCCAGGACATTTCTCTCTTGAAGTCTTGCAATGGATGAGAGGCTCTTAGACCCCGGTTGATTATTTTCTAGGAGATGAATTCACATTCATCAAATCTCATGGTTTCATTAAGGAGTCTTTCAGGCTCCCTAAATTTGTAACGAATAGGGTTTTTTCTTTGGAGGTGTGCCGATAGTTAACTATTGCTGACAGCACCTATGGTGCCAGAAAACACAAAATAGGGCTTTACCTGACTCCCTTCACCATCACCAACAGCCAAGTAACACTAATAAAGAGGAAGGCATAGGAGGTTCTTACAAAAAAATTGGCACATTTGGGCCTGGTTCTCTTTTGTGATGCATGGAACTACAACTTGATAAGGCACCTCCCAACTATCAGGCATGACAGTCAGGAGTATTTTGAATCAAGAAAGAATTTGATTGAAGAGAGGCCAAAATTGTACATCAACTTAGCTAGCATACCATTTGACTAGCCACCATGGATTGACTTTTATGTCAAGATGCTAGAGTATTATTCAAGCCTTCTGATGGGCAAGTCTCTAAGTACACAATTGAAGCACCTAGGGTGGTCAGAGAGAAAGAAGGAATATTTATGGAGGTTCCGATAGGAAATGAAGAGCCTCCACACCATGTATGGGAAGCTCCAACCACATGATGAAAAGTTTGATGAAATTTATGATAAAGAGGTTGACACTGGGGATAGTGATCCTAAGAGTGATCAAGAGATTGAACAAGGAGAGATTCCGCTCCACACTTCCTAGCCCTAGGAGCCCGATAAAGGAAAGGGATTGAAACGAAGGGAACCACATGTCACATCCTCCATCAACACCCAATGAAAGGGAAAGAGAACCCGACGGTTGCTAAAGAGGCCCACTGATGGCTACAAAAGGCCAAGTTTCAATGAGATTGGCTGCCAAGGGATTTGAATCTCCTGGTTTCGCTCATGCAAAGAGGAGATGAGTCTAGGACCTAGGTGGACCCAGTGCACCTACCAGAGGAGAAGAAGAAGTGGAGTCCACTCCACTAGGATATTTGGCTTCAGCGGCTCAGGTAAGTTTCACTCCCCTTCTTGTTTTTGCTTCTGCATCTTTGGTCATTCCCCCGCCCCCATCTATGGAAAAGAGTCCCCCCTCCACAAATTCTTATCTTTTTGTTCTAAATGAATCGCCGACCATATTCAATAATGAAACCTGTGAGGAAAACCTGCACGCTGAGCGAGCATCATCCGCATCAGCCGCGATTGATTCTTTAATTGCCCTATCAAGGGCTCCCATTGAAAAAGCTGAAGCGTTCATGTTGCCAATTTTATCGACTCCATCTGCTTTTGGACGAACGCCACTTTTCCACCCACTTCCCCTTTCACTCCAATGGGTGTTCCTCCTCCATAGTCCCCATATGGTATCCCACTGTTTTCAATGATAATGTTCCACTTTTCCTACCTGTAATCTCATACAGATGAGGCTTCTCCATCCATCACTCTATTCAATCTCCCTTTAGGTGCTTCCATTGCTGCATAGAGCATCGATACCCCACAAAGTCTCCTAGGTCATTTCAATGAGACAAAGCAAGCCCGATAGGCTAGAAAACAAAAGTGGCAGATGAAAGTTGTTGCACAATTAGATACTAAGAAGATTGAGGCTTATTTCAATGAAGAGAAAAATTCCATGTTGACTGCTATGATGAAGCCGCTAGTATCCAAGCCAGAGGGAGAGATGCAAATGGAAGATCACAACATCAGAGCTATGGGTTTGGATTTAAGTCAAACTCGTGTATGTGAAAAAGTGGTTTGGGCCAAGGCCACCCAGAAAGTGGTCTATACTAACTATGAGAAGTTGGAAAATAAATTAAAGAAGTGCAAGGAAGAGTTGGTAAATGTAAAGAACACAATGAGTAGGTTGCAGGCGGAAATCAAGGGCAGAGAAGTGGAAATGGCTCACATAAGGAAAATATATGATCAATAGGGAGAAGCAACTAAGTTGCTCGAAGAGGCTCAAAATGAACAAAGTTGGATTTATGCCGAGATACAAAAGTTGAAGATTGAGCTTGCTAGTGAATAATAGACAAATGAAGAATACTAGTGTATTTAGGAAAACATGCAGAAAGAATTGGATAGTGTTCGATCTCAGGATTTCAACAGTCTAAGAAAGGCCCAAGTATAAATAGAAAGGGAAAAGTAAGAGAAGTAGGAGATCAAGTTTGTTTTGTAGACTCATGATATCGAGAGGTCAGAAGGTTGAACTTTGAACTAACAAACACCCTCTAAGAGAAGAACCAGATGGAGGAGAATATGAAGGCAAAAGAATCTCAACTCCATCAGGAGTTGGTTGCCATGGAAGGATTTGGGATCCTACTGATATTGAAAAGACTGATATCCACACATTTGGAAATGATCATAGTTGTAGTTGCTACTCTAAAGACTGTCTTGCAGTTTCTAAGGGATGCTCGAGAACTAGACGAGAAGGTTGGTCTGGTGGTCAACCAAATTCTACAAATTTATGCTCCCCGGTCCGTAGAATTGGAAAACCTAATTTCCAGGTTATGCAAAGCTACTGAAGAAGCTTTAAGAGGTGCAAAGATTCTGGATCAAAGGGTTGCCTCAAGGAAAGCAAGTGAATTTATCAATTGCTACAAGGTTGCGACAAAGAGCAAAGAACATCAAGCAACATTGAATAGAAAGGTTAATGAGAAAAAAAGGATTTCAATGTTCTGCTTGATTTCAGATTGCCCACCCTTTTCTCACCAGATGGAGGAGCTCTATCAATTGAGTAGGTCAGGAATGTAATCAAACACAAGGTCCAAACTTCTACAAAACTCCTAGGTATAAGCCCATCGCCCACTGTTGACGATATCAAGAAGGAAATTCTTCCCCTTTCTTAGCTCTATTATCACATTGGGGTTGTTTCATCAAGGTGGGGAGGTGTTTCTTTTAAAGAAGTTTTTGATTTGGATCAAGCATACGAGATTCTTCACACTCTCATCTGGCCCACTAACCTAGATTGGGAAGTACAACACTCCACCTTCCTCAAACTCCAAGAGTTTTTAGAGCTCTAGGTTTGTGCCTCTGCGAGCGAAGGCCCCTTGTGATTCGCCAGAACTATAAAGCAAATTTTGCTTTTTAATATTTTTGGTTTTTAGCTTTTACCTATTTCAACTTCAAGAGATGTTCGCGCTTAATGAAGAAGAGACTGCTCTGAAAGGCGCGCAATACGCCACATGGTGGCTGCATGATTTTTGTATGTCGCTTTCCTTTTAGGTGTGAGCTGAGACACGTGTCAGCTTGCCAGGGATTTTCTTCAAAGTTATTCTCATGAAACTGAGATTTCCCACCCGCTTGACACATCATCTATTCATTTGAGTAGTTTTGTTTTGTGGAATGGCCTCTTTGAGTGAAGTTTGTCAAAACACGGTGGGTGTCTTATCTTCAAGGTGGAACCTTCGAGTCAGCACCATCAATTTGTATGATTGATCAATTAGATTTTTTCCAGGTTGTTTTCAGAATCCGATTGTTTTCCAATTGTGATCTTTGCTAAATATCTAAAAGACATTAATGAAACAGTTGGTACTTAATGAGCAAAGATTTTTGTGTCTAATCAAGATCTACAATCGGATCATGGGCTATTAGATGCAGGAACCTAGCAGTTTTTACTTCTAGAATGTTGGTGGCGGTGTTCTCTTCTCCCAAGTTATAAATAGGGGTTGGCAACATAAGTAGAGGGATTTTTTTCCTTGGAGTTAGAAGAATTACTTCAAATTTTTTTTCAAAGGAAATAGATCTAGTAGGAAGTTTTATTGTTTTCAGAAGTAGAAAGTTTTACAGAATATTGCTATTCTCCAGCATGTTATATTTTAACTCAAACTATCATTGGATTGGCCTTCGACCTTTTTTTTTTTTTCAGTTCATTTGATATTGAAAGTTCGATATATTTAGAAGAAATCTCTAAAACTGTGCATTTTATTGGCCTTTGTCAAATTTCTTCTTTATGTTTTCGTTCAAGTTAAAAACATTGTGTTAAGCTCATTTTGATAGTTTGGGTAGCTAATTTCCATGTTGTTAAGCTTCTATGTTGAACGATAGCTTTCAAGAATCGGATTAGGTCTATGAACTTTTCCATTTTCTGTAAAAGTTGTTGTTTCCTATATTATGCCATAAAGGGAGATAGAGTTTTCCTATAATTTTCTAGATATTTTTGTTAACTTGTAGAGTTTTTATGTTTGATCAGATCTTAATGGGTGCTTCCCACAGGGAGATTTGAAAGACTGCACTGTGCTTGTATTTAGCCTCTGTTGCTTGTCCTCTTCCCAACAATGAAGGGTTTGTGGCATTATGTGTCTATTATATCATTCATAGAAATTAAGTTGAGGTTTGAAATGTTGTAAAAGCTTTGGCGCATCGCCATTTTCATGTTTTATTTACATTTCTTTCTACCTTTTTCTCCCAACACAAAGAAGAGCCGACTTTTTATAAAAATCCTAAAGGTTATTTAGTGAGGTGCAAATTGGTCCCCCATTCGCTGAATTTCCCATAAGACTGTTAAAGAGGTACAAGCTTTGATGATCAACAATTTTCATTCTTTATGTCTTTCTAGTTAATGTAACTTTGAATTTCTCTTAAAAAGTTCTTTTGGGTAATCAATCTATTTTACATTTCTAACATGGACTGATCAATAAAATCATTGTAATGTATAGGTTCCCATTAATAATGACTGATGTATCATGAACTACTTGATGAGAACAAAGTAATTCACCAAAATTGACTTGAAGAGAAACTACCACCAGATCAAGGTAAGGGGATGAATAGAAAAAACCTTCAATACTAATGAGGGCCTAGATGAGTGGCTAGTTATGCCCTTTGGATTGAAAAATGTGCCAAGAAAATTTATGTGATTCATGAATGAGGTGTTAAGGATATTCTTGGGTAATTTTGTAATAGTCTATTTGGATGACATCCTAATTTTTAGTAGGACTAAAGAAGAACATTTAGAGCATATTACATTATTATTACAAAGAATGAGGGAATAAAAAATTCTAATCAATTTTAAAAAGTATAGTTTCATGAAGGAAGAACTAGTTTACTTAGGATTTGCAATCTCAATGAAAGGCCTAAAGATGGGTCCAAAGAAATTAAAATTTATTTTGGAGTGGCCCACACCAACAAACACATGAGAAGTAAGATATTTTCATGGCTTATCTAGTTTCTATTGAAATTCATTAGAAATTTTAGTAGCATTTTTGCATTGCTAATGGAGACCATGCGAGGGACAAGAAATAATTCAAGTGGACTTTAGGGGTGGAAAATGATTTTGAATTACTGAAGAAGAAAGTCACACATTAGCTAGTATTGGCCCTACAATATTTTTACAAGATATTTTTAGTGGACTATAACATAAGTGGGAATGAAATTGGGGTATTTTTATGCTAAGAAGGAAGATCAATAGCTTACTTTAGTGAGAAACTAAATGATTACAAGAAGTGGTAGATAGTTTATGAATAATAATTTTATACCATAATATAAGTGCTCAAGAAGTAGGTACATTACATGTTACCTAAGGAATTTGTGTTGTACATAGATCATCAAGCACTACAATACCTAAGTAATCAAACTAAAGTAAATTAGATACATTAGTGGTTAGAGTTCATGTAAAATTACAACTTTGTGTTGAAACACAAAAGTACTAAGCCTAGTAAGGTTGTTGATGCATTGAGTAGAACATATAACTCACTAAAAATGAGGATTGAAGTACTTGGTTTTGATTCTAGAGCTAAAAAAAATTGTATGAGTCTGATCCCAACCTTGCAAAAGCATGAAAGATATATAAGGAGACAAATTTTTTTATAGGAGTGATTGTATTACTTTATTCAAGATGATATGTTATTCAAAGGGTTTACTAATTGTGTATACCAAAAATCTCCACAATAGACAATATGTTTAAAGAGAAAAATTACGAAGGCTTGGCTAGATTTGTTGGGTTAGAAAAGACAATTGCCTCAGTCAATGAAAGCTATTTTTGGCCACAAATACAAAAGGATGTGAGGAAATTTGACCAAGGTTGTGGGAATTTCCAAGTCACCAAAGGATATTGTCAAAATATTGGATTATATCAGCCCCTACTTGTTCCATTAAAACCATGGGAGGACATAAGAAAGGACTTTGTATTAGGATTGTCAAGGACACACAAAGGAAATGATTTAATCGTGACCATCATATACAAAATTTTCAATATGGAACACTTAATTTCATGTAAGAAAAGAAATAATGTGGTACACATTAAGTAGTAAGATTACACAATTTACCAAAAAGCATAGTCTTAGATAGAGGCACTAAGTTTATGGGATACTTTTGAAGAAACTTGTGGAAGAAGATGAAAATAGAACTGAAGTCAACTTAAAAAACCATTTGAAAATTGATGGGAAAGCATAAGTATTAAATAGGAGCTTGAGTAGCTTGTTGAGATGCTTGGTTGGATAGAAAGCAAGGAATTGGGACACTATTTGAATATACTTTGTGAATAGAAGCATCGAAAGGAAACTATTTTAGATTGTAAATGACACTAGCCTAAAGAATGTATCAAAGCTAAGAGATATTAGTAAAGAAGGAAAGAGAAGTGTAGAGGAAAATAATTTTGTTGAACACATTAAGAAAGTACATGAGGGAGTAAGAATCCATTTGGCAAGGATGAGTGAAAGAATAACAAGAAGTATACAAAAGTAAGAGAAATGTAGATTTTTTATGGAAGATGAGTGACAATCTAACTTAGAAATGAGAGGTTTCCCATGAGGATGCACAACAAACTAAAAATGAGAAAATTGAGTGCTTGTAGAATCATAAAGAAGTTTGATTCAAGAAAATCCCATGAGGTGGATTGATAAGAGAACCTTGGTATATTTCTGTAGACACTTAAAAAGTCCTGATTGATACTATGTATTTGATTCTGATTAACTAACACCATTTCTTCTTAAATAACTTCCGACTAGAACCAATTAATTAAATAATCAACATTGTTTAGTTAAATTCAACTATTAATCAAATAATTAAATTTATTAGATTAATTCACCCTTCTTCTAACTAATATTCATCATATTTAATCACCCTTCTTCTGGGCTTGACCCATGATTTTTGATTTTCTGGGCTCTGCCCATGTGCTTTCTTACCACCCAAACTTTTTTTTGTTAATTTGTATTTAATCTCTTTATTAATATAGATTAGTGACTTATTCATCAAAAAAAATAAAATCATTTAATTCAATCCCCCTATGTCCTCTCATTTGATTAAATCAATCAAATCAAATGTCACAATCCCCTAACCCCTTTCGATTAATTAATTCTAAATTAATTAATCCTAAATCGCCTTTTAAACATCATTAATAAATCATCCAGCTTTCAACTCCTCAAGAGTTAAATCAACCCATGGTCAACTAACTAGGTATGAAATTCATTTCATTTAATTAACTAATTCCTCTATTTATCCTCACAAAGACATATTCCAAGGAGTATTCCTCCCAACCACCTCTTATTCAATTTCCCTCCAAAGGTTTTCAAAAACCTTTCACATCCTCAATAACTCCTTTTACAAATGCAATAACTTTTCTTACATCCTCTCACATCTCAACCACATTCAATAAATTCTTCTTACAACCTTTCAAATCCTCAACCATTCTAATGTATTTCTCTTCCATTCTCCTCCACTCACACATTTCCCAAAATGTGCTCCACCTTCCTCCAATAGAATTGGGACAAGTGTCACATTCTCATTGGTTCTCATTTTATCCCACATTCACCAAATCCTCTCATTCTTCAATCCTTGAGTTCTATAAATAAAAGCATTTTCTTCACAATATGGATCCACAACTTCAAGCATTATCACTATAGCCATTTCCATACTTAGCATTTCATCATTTTCATCTATTTTGAGCATAGTTTCAACATTTGGAGTTAATCTCACATTTGGAATCACATTCAACATGGAATCTTATCATTGGGATTGGGAAAGGGCTTCCTTTTCACATCAAAGGAGCACCACTCCCCCTATGGGATGGAGGTTTCCTTAAGTTAGACTAGATTACATGCTTTGTTGGATTTATTTCAAATTTTATCATGTTTTCTTGTCTTCTTGATCAATGAATCTCATAGGGAGTGTTTTGTTTGATTTATAACATGTTTAACACTTGATTGATGTTTCTTGTTAGTTGATTGCAGATTGGATGCTCACAATTTCCAATATTCAAGATCATAGATCTATATAAGTACCACAAAAAGTATGTAGAGAAGAGTAGCACAAAGGACCAAGGGCAAAACTATATACCACTATAACTAAAAGAAGAGATTGAGAAAGTATTAGATAAAAAAGTTGGGAAGAGCACTATAAAAAATCAATATGAGGAATAGTTGGTGAATTGGAGAGGAAATCTTGAAGAAGACTCAAGTTGGATTTCTAGGGATGAGGTGAATTGACAAGGGTTCTCACTAGCCCCTAGAAAGTGAAGGGCTCACTTTTTCAATCTACTTGGGGTGTTTGATGCAAGAGAATCCTTGGAGAAATAGAGAAATCCTACACCACCAACATCTACATCTAGTTTAATTACATATTTGATTCACTAGTCAATTGTAGAGGATGTTATCGCATTTTATCGTAGTTCACAATCAAACCTTGCAATTCTGGTACAATGTTCAATATAAGTGTTAGGAGGCTATATCCATGTTTGGGGATAATGAGATGAATTATGAGATTTATTTGGTTCTATGAACTTGTATTAGATTGGAAAACTATCATAGTTACAAAATTACTTTTGGTACTAGAGAATTTTGAGTTTACAACAATTAAGGAGGATATAGGAGGAATTATTGGATTTAGAGGAGTAAACATTGACCACCACACAAATTTAGTTTATGTTGTTTTAGTTAAATGGTTCAAGAAATTAGCTCTCACTAGACAACTACACAATTCAAGGAGTGTTTAGCTTTGTGCCACGTTGTGTTGAAAAATGAGGTGTTTTCTTAGCTTAATACACTGTAAAACTTTAATATTGCTTATCTAAGTAAGCTCTTTCTTTGTTACTGATCTGATTAGGATCTAGACTAATTGCATTTGAATGCTTAATGTTTACAAATCATGAAATCTAAATTACATAAACAAAATTAACACATTAACATGTGAATTAAGCAGAAATACAATTCATGCATACATTATTGAAATCATGCATTAAAAACTGAAGGTGAAAACAACGAAATTGAGAAAGAAGAAAAGACAAAGAGTGCAAACGATCTGATAACGGAGTTCGCCACAAACGTGACTACGTCTCTGGGTCCACTCCAATAGAGTGAGACCGATCCGATTAATCTCCAAAAATCAGTTACAAATGCACCAAGAGCACTTCGACAGCATGACAATACTCCGACTTACAAAAAGGCTCAAAATAATCTCCTTAGAAAGTCTCCCTGTTTCTTTGATTCAATAATTCACCACCTAGACTTGAAAAATTTGAATGAACCAAACTCACTCCTAAACTCCCCTTTTATACATCAAATTTACCAAATATGGTAGAAAACCATATGATTTACCAAAATCTCCTTAATCTCCCAATTTTACATAGTAATCTTAAAAATATCCCCCTCATTTTCACATAAATCTACATTAAATCCCATAAAATAATTTAAAGCCCTTTGTTGTTCATTCTCG
This sequence comes from Sequoia sempervirens, assembly GCA_007258455.2. Lineage (NCBI taxonomy): Eukaryota > Viridiplantae > Streptophyta > Pinopsida > Cupressales > Cupressaceae > Sequoia > Sequoia sempervirens. The sequence goes on from VDFB02000017.1 coordinate 169,600,137, forward strand.
GGCTTTTGTTATCTTAATAGATTTTAATTAATCCTTAAAAAGGATTATTGTTTAACAATTTGGAGGGAATAAGTTAAAATAAGGGCATTCAATTTCAGGAACTTACAAAAACAAACAGACCTCTAATCAAAACTAAGCACCATTTGTTGGTGCAACGGTGGCTTAAAGTTTTCTTTGAGCGGTGGTTGGGAGTTCCAACCCGACCACTACCTTTCCATAAGCAATTCACATCTATTCATTAACAAAACAAAACCAACACCAAATATATTAAGCAGAGTTTGCGGGGCATAGTGGCACAGCTTGCGCGTAGCCGCAAATAGGTCGACGGTTCAAATTCCCCTGCGATTATCTTGCCAACAACTTCAACGACTAAACAACCCGTCGGAGGATGAGAGATAGGGTGCCACGTGGTACACTATGATTGGATATTCTTTGATTACTTGGAGCCGACATGGCCGATGACTCGAATGCTGACTGGACTACCAAGGTGGCCGCTGACTGTGCACTAACGGTGACGGTGACATGTGTACGGAGGACACGTGTCACCATCTGATTGGTCCGTACAGTGTTGACTAGGATGCCACGTGTCAAATTTAGGGTGGTCCACTTCACTGTCCATGCCGTACGAAATGCTGACGTCAGCACACGTATGGTCAAAGTCAACCTTCCTTGCACAATCTTTGACTGCTCATATCTCGTGCATATAATGTTGGATTTCGATGAAATGAACGTTGCCAGAATCATCTCGACGAGCTCTTCGACTTGACGCTACTTCTGTCGATTTCTGAGACGATCATTTTTTTTGCTTTCTAGATGACCCTTGATGGTAGTTTGACCCAAGGTTTGACTTGCCATAACTTGTGCAAACAAACTCTTTTTCGCTCCGTTCAAGTTGCATTGGAATCAGGACGTCGAGATATTTTTGATGGTGCAAAAAATTTGAGTATTGGAGACACTTCAATTTTTAGTGAAAAGTATCCCCCAAATCAGTTACATATATTCTTTGTGGTTGATTATCTTGATTAATTCATTTTACTATTGTAGAATGAAGAGAGAAGTTGATAGAAGAACTGGACAGGATATTAGAAAGATTACACAAGATATAATGTGGAGAAACCCTTTTGGGAAAAAACTCCACCAAGAATTATTCTATTATTCAATCTCTGAATTACAATAGCTCCAATTCTTGCTTGAGAATGCTTCTTCTATCTTTACCAATCTTCTTCACACCTGTAATTAACAATTATAAAAACTCTCTTCAACTTGAATGAGACAGAGACAATATGTAACCTTGTAATCTCCAAATGGTGATAATTACAATGCACAAGCTCAAGCGCTTGAAAAGGTACGCCATATTGCTTCAAGTTGAGTTATTCTGTGAAGACTAAAGCTTACAACATGTGCTTCATGCATTTGGGTGTCCCAAATTGAAGCTACAACTTATCCTTCACTTTGGTGATAATTCCAAAGCTCTTCCTCAAATTTGGCGCCCTTAAGTAATCCTACTTAATTGAGCCTTCATAAATATCTTATCATGCATGAGAGGTAAATCCAAGAAAGCATCTTGGGCCCAAGTTGGCTCCAAGTGATTTCTAGTTAACTGAAACATTTACTCAACACCATTCATGCAAGAATGGTCATCCCCTGTTAACTGGAGGTAGTCCCTGTTATCTGTCATACAACTCAATGTTATTAACCATGCATTCCAAGTTAACTGAAGTTAACTAACATACAACTGAAACTAACTGAAGACAGTTGAACCATAACTAAATTGAATTGAATTGAACTGAATTGAACTTCAAGCATGCAAATATCAAATCCTAACTCCTAGGATCTTTACATGCATTCAAAAGTGTTAACTGTTACTCGTATAGTTAACTGAACACAAGGTGAGTGTCACCTTACCATGTGGGTGCCCCATGTGCCCCTATTATTTAGGAATTCACTATGGACGCCCTCACATGCTCCTTATATTTAGAATTAATTACAAATGTCAATAATCATGATTATTTCATCAAATATTAATCTCATCCTAATCTTAGTGTTGTTGAACACATTCCAAGAATCTAGGAGATACATGAAATAATTAATGTTTAGGATTTGCAATTAAATGGCATCCTATTTCCAACACCTTGTGGTTAACACAAATCATTAAGTTGGAGAATGATATATATTAAGTTCCATAATCATTGAAAATCATAAGAAGGAAGATAGGATATATTGAAGCTAGGTTGGAGGTCCAAGTGTAGTTATGACTTGAGGATAGACCAAAGGAGAGTTCAAGGTTGGAGGTGTTACATCCAATAACTATCATAGAGCTATATTTTGAGATTTAATCCATTGTGGCATATTATAATTTGTTTGAGAATTTAATAAAATAGTGATGGATCTTTTGGAGGCTAGGTTTTTCCCAAGATATATCTTGTGTTACTTGATTGTGGTTCCTGGTTTGTGTGTGTGACTATTGTTGTTGGTTGCACAATTAGATATTTCTTCATTGTAACCTCCTACTATGACTACGTTACATCATCTTTTATGTTTCTAGGTATAAAATGGGCCACTTTTATAAGTTTGTCCACTACCACAAGAATAAAGTCATGCTTATTATGAGAATTAGGCAGAAGTATGATAAAGTCCATAGAAATGACTTTTCACTTGTGATAACACACACTGTGTGGGTACAAAAAACCACCTAGGTGATAACATCAATCTTTAATCATACATATGCTCCTACGATGCCTGTGTATAACTAGAATCATTTTTGTGCACCTATTAAAGAGGGTGAATACAAATAACAATCAAATAATGCTTGAGATTTGGAGATGATTCAAATGAATGCATTGAATTCCTTTAAATGCAAGGACATAACAATACATTGTGCAAATTCGTGTTTAGTTGACATAAAGGGTAAAGGTGAGAGTTAAGTAAATTTGAATTTGACTAGAACAAGTTTGTGATCGTAACAATATCCTAGTAACCACAAATTTGTCTTAGAACATACAAAACCAAATAACAATGGATAATGTGTACATGGAAGTATGTGCATACATAGGTGTGCTTTAAAATAGTTAGATAGGGTGAATGTATAAAGATGAGGAATAAGTGTGTAAGAATATATCTAATAAGTAGACAAATAATATAGAACATGAGATGAGAGTTTACACTAAATTATACCATTTGTCAACATATTATAAGAAAGCAATCTCCTCAAAATAAACAACAGAATTAAATGAGAAGTAATGTCGACATACAAATTTCATTCATTCAACTATTTAAAAAACTTTCAATTTAGAATATTTTTACAGATTATTTTCTAGTGATATCCTTTAAAAGAGAAAAAATCCCCTTTAATGCATGCTCACTAAATCGAACGCCCTCCCTCATCTTCACATGTTCGCTGCTGGGAGGATTATTCAGCGTCTTACATATGTTCCTCCAATCATCTCTGTTACCACCTTTCACAAGCTTCTATTCTGTTGTAGGAATTAGTTTGGTTGGTTAATATCATAGCAGTATTTATTCTCTTAAATCCAAGAGGGTTTTGAGGAGGTTTAGAGAAGAAAGTAAAAGATGCAGATATTCGTGAAGACCCTGACAGGAAAAACAATCACCCTTGAGGTCGAGACTAGTGATACCATCGACAATGTCAAGGCGAAAATTCAAGTGGGTGTTATTTCTTGTACCGTTTAACATTTATCTGACTGAGTTTTCTCAATTGGGATTTGAGTGACATAACCTTTTCTTTAGATATTTTGAGGCGGGTTTTTCTATGTAGGCTCTGTGTCATAGTTAAGGAATTTCAGCTTTCTGTCAGGATTCTTATGTTACAATTAATATTATTTTTGCTCTGTTGTTTAATTGTGGTTTATTTTGATCTCTTCTCAAGATGGGTTGTTGCTTTTAGTAATGGATTTTGTATGTTGAGCGCCGTCTCTTGGGCATATTTTTCTGCTTTTCAGGGAAGACTTTTATATAATTTTTTCGGGGTTTTTTTCTCTGAGGTGGGTTTTGTCCTTTTGTTTGTGGGTTTTGATTTATAGTCGTTTTTGGGTGGGTCTCTGTTGTGTCAGCCTGCCTTGTATTTATTTCTAGTACCGAGTTTTGTCTATTTAGTGGCTCTTGCGAAAATCGAGGCAAGTTTTGCCTGTTCCCCTGTACGATGTAGATTTATTTAAATTTTGGTTATTTTAACCTATACTATGAGTTTGGTTGCTTTTCTTGGAAGTTTGTTAACTTATTACAAAAGCTGATTGGGGTGAAATTTTCCTTCTTGAATTTATATAAGGTGGGCTTCCAATTGATTGTGTTGTTCCAGGATAAGGAGGGTATCCCACCAGATCAGCAGCGGTTGATATTTGCTGGGAAACAGTTGGAAGATGGACGAACTCTTGCAGATTATAATATCCAGAAGGAATCAACTCTGCATTTGGTGTTGAGGTTAAGGGGAGGTCTTTCCATCAAGGTGAAGACCCTTACTGGAAAAGAGGTGGAGATTGATATTGAACCCTCAGATACCATCGAGCGGATCAAACATCGGGTCGAGGAAAAGGAAGGAATACCACCTGTACAGCAAAGGTAGGAAGTTATTCAAAATGTTGTTTGAGATTTTATTGTAATCTTAGTTTGTTGGATTGCTTTGATGTGTTGGGAAAAAGATCTGTGGTATTCATTTATTCAAAGGGTAGGGTCGAAATTTAGTAGTTATTGATAACTTGCGTTTTCAATTCAGAAAATAACAATTGGGATTTTTTCTATAGTTCTTTTGCCTTCATAATTTTTTTAATATCTGAAGGTACCATTAGATTGTATTATTTTTTTTCTTCTTGAGCAGGTAAAATTATTTGTATTTAGGTATCTTAATTTTGTTTTATGGAGACATAAATAATGTTGTATGGCATTGAACGACATTCTTTCTTATTGATACTAGAACCATTTAACCTACATGGAACAGAACACCTACTGTGTAAACAGAACTTAAACCTGTGTAAGCTTCATTCTCTCATACGGCCTGAGTAGCTCCTTCTGCCTGCTCAATTCTAATGCCTCATGAAGATTGAATCCAGCATGCTCCACAAGCTTACTGACCATCTTGCAGGGGACAATCAGACGGCTGCGCAGTCTTCCAAAAACGTAGAGACAATTGTATACCTGGCAGTGATTATCTGTCTCATATTCTTAGCCATAGAGAGACTAAGGAAGGATTATTCGTTTCTACCTCAAGAATCTCATTGACTATGATCTTAGCCATGGCAGGGACAATGCACCAGGCATGAATATTGCCAGAGTCTCGGAGATTAGTTTCTATTTTTGCAGCCAGACATGTCTGATACTACCCATTCATTATCAGGCCTATGGCAATAGTTTCTGTCCGCCAGTTTCTTATTGAAGGCTTTCAAATTCTAATAGCCATTTTCTTAAGAAACCTTTTGTCTAGATTATTGGATGACTGCAATGGATTTATAGTTTCCCCTTACCCTTTTTCACAATCTTTTCTTCAGCAGAAACTGTCTTGTTCCATTCAGTTCCAAAATATTAGACATCCATGTGTATTTACTATTTCTACTAGATTGGAGAAGAATGTCTCGAATCCTGGCTTCAGGTGCTTAGCATAACTCTCTCATGTCTGAGTAATCCCTTGAAGTTTTGAAACGACATTTCTTTTCCTAATAACCCCACCTCATTGGATTCATTTGGCCCTCGATTCTGAAGGAAGAGGAACAGAGCTGAAAGTGAAAACTGAACTCTGAAGTGAACCACACAAAACAGGGGAGCAAACTAGAGAAATAGAAGCCATACCCAGGAACTGAAATTAGTAAATTACTCTTGAAGCTTGTGAGAGTCATACGTTATAGTCATGGAAATTCTGAAGGTATCACCACGCCAAGATGGTCTTGGATTTCCTTTCACCATCCTGTTGTAATCATAGTGGCAAAACTGGGGGAAAGCTTGCTTGTAATTATAATTTGCCAGTTTTCCATGTCGATTTGGTCGTCATGGCATTCTGCAGTTGAACCTACAAAAAGAGGAATTTTCAGTGACTCCAGAATGACTCACCATTTATTCAATAACTTGGGACTAACTTGCAACTTATTCCTTCCCCATTATTTTTATTTTTTGAATACATAGCTGTCATTTTTTTATATTATTTGATCTTTACTTCATTTGCTGAGTTTTTCATGTTTTGCTCCGTGTTAGTTGAATTCCATTAACACCTCTGCCTCACTGTGTCAATGCTGTGTAAATGGAATTCTACTATGATTGTAATTGAGCTTCAGTCTAAGGTGCTGGGGGTTTTTATTTACCTATGGTCATGGGATCTTATTTTCACTTACCCCTCCAGAAGGGGTATTATTTCCTATAATCCAGCTGTATTATGCAACGATAAGCTATTTTACTTCAACCTTTTTGGTTTAGCATTTTCAGTGCATTCAAATGTTATTTAGTTGTCACCGTGGTGGCTAATTGACCTTAATTTGTTCCCCGCCTATCTCTGTGCACTTGGTATTATTATGGTGATTACTTAAGAACTCATATGAGTAAGATAATGTTTTCAACATAAACTTAAATATCCTAAACATGGAACTATTGATTGGTATAGTTGCCTTCTTTTCACTGGTTCGATCGTCATAAACTTTCCACTGACAGTGGGAGTTAAATGTGGCAATCACAACATTATGCATACTCTGAAATGCAGAGTACAGGTTTTCGATTTATACATTAGTTACACAAGTTTCCCATATTATTTTTACCATATATTGACTATTTCATAGACTCTTTTGTCATCTCTGTTGTACTGCTTTAGTTCTGTATAAAACTTAAGTCCTTAAAGTTCCTCCTTGAATTGAACATGTTTTAACATAGCTGTTGATATGTTTACTTATTTAAAAAATATTAATTGTCTTTCAGTCTTCCTGGTAATTGCAGCTTCCTATATGAGTTTCCATTTCATGTATTTAGAGAATGGAAAGAGATAAGACATATGCATCTGCATTACCAATATTCCAACTACATGTGGTGAGGTGTTGAAACAACAAAATACTATTCTTGATTTCCATGATGAATATTGTCGTGCAGGCTCATCTATGGTGGAAAACAAATGAATGATGATAGGACAGCCAAAGAATATGGTATTGAGGGAGGTTCTGTTCTCCATCTTGTGCTGGCATTGCGCGGTGGCTGGTAATAGAATTGTTTAGAAATATATTAATACTAAGCACCAGTGATAGTTGTCATTCTTCTATATGCAGCAAGTCATAATGTCGTGGTGATGTTTGTCTCCCTGTTATTTGTTGAACGGAGCATATTATGAATAAAGTATTCATGCCATTTTGTTCCATGATTTTGTCCTGTTATCTACATATTCACCATCCCAAAGTTTGATTTCCATATCTGCTTGGCAATGAAGAAATTAATGAATATGGATGCAAACAGTCAATTTGTTCTTTATGTTGTTTTAATGAGATAGCGCTTCAATATTGAAAATGGAGTAACTGTCATGTTTTATATATGTGTGCCAACAAATAAAACAACTATCTCAATCGCCATTTCCACATTGAAGTTAAAACCCTTTGAGCAGTATTGTAGCTATGTACAATATACTATAATGTAGTAATGGAGTTAAACAGTTAAATACAACCATGCGGAGAATTATGCAATATGTAGTTATGTACCTCTGTAGCCATCTTAATTTCACGTTGAATTGGAAATATGGATCATGTAAAGATTTCTACGTGTCAGACCAACTGTTATATAATCTCATGCCCAAATGAATCCAGACCAGGTACAGTATACACTGAATGTAGGTGCACTTAATAGGAATTTTGTACTGTTTTTTGCATTAGTATCCATTCATGAAGGTCTTGGACAGAACCATTATTTGTTATATCTTTTGAAGTTTCTTTGAATATAGAAAGACTGAAATGCATCGCACAAGATGTTATTCACATTTTAGAGTCACAATACTTAGAAATTTTGCTTGTATGTTAACTAGAGATCTATTTTTTAGTTCTGACAGATCTTAATGTAAGGAGAGCTAGGATATGGTCGATCTACTTGATTTGGCATTATGTAGAAGTGGGATGGAGCACTGCAAAGACGCCTATAAATCTAGGTTTCTGAGAGAGGTCATGGAGGCAATGGCACAACCACCGGCTTTGATGTATCTCTTAATAACTAAGTAATATTATTAACAATATTCTTGTATGCGGTTTTAAGGTTCTTGTTGAAGGGTAGAGGAAGTGTTTAAGTGTTGTGTGTGACTCTTGTGAAGAACTGGAAAGATTGGGCTTGAAGGCTCTTGATGACTGAATCTGTGGTATTACAACTTGGCTTGAATCTGCTTTGTTTGAACATGCCTAATGCATTTTGCGAGTTTCTGTTCCAGGAATGCTTACATGCAGGTGCGTGCCAATGAATTAGTGGCTGAAGATAATTCATGGGTTCTAGATGCACCATAGAGATGACCGTTCTAAAGAAATACACATCAAAAAGCACTAGTTTGATGCAGATGCACGTGTTAATGAATTAGGGGCATACACATCAAAAAGCACTGGTTTGATGCAGATGCACGTGTTAATGAATTAGGGGCTGATGGTAATTCATGTGGGTTCTAGATGGACCATAAAGATGATTGTTCTGAGAAACACAAATTAAAAATTGCATACCCGAGAAACTTTTCTGCTAACCTAAGATTGTTTTGAGAGATTCAAGTGAAAGCAACGTATGTGTGAAAGTGCCTGAGGTGACATGTTCACATTTGCATGATCTCTGGTACTAATAATGTATGTATATGCGTGCGTGCGAAGGCTAGAATCTATTTTTCAGTTTTTTGAAATGTATGAAGCAACAAGATTATTTGGATTTTTCTGTATAATTTATTTGGCTGCTTCTCTGCTTGTCATGAGTAGTATGGCTTTTATTGTTACCTTTCGAGAGCTGGATATTGTTTTCCTTTTCTTTTTGTGCTTTTTGTTAGAACATCTTTAAAAAGGAGTATTTTCAACTGTTGGAGCACAGGGATATCGAAAGAGGCGACTTCATAATTTATTCAGCTACTTCTCTGTTTGCTTTCCCTGTTTGTGAGTTTTGTTAGAATATCTTTGAAGAGGAATTAGTTTTGTTGCAACACAACTAATTGTCTTGCATGGCCACGATTTACCAAAAAGGCTTGTTAGTATCTTTGTTGATGATGATCTTGCTCATCAATGATTGCAGGGTATTTAATTATCGATGCTGTGTAATGTCGAATAAGTTGTTAGCCATTGGTGGTCATGTAATGTCAAATATGTTTATATATGGAATTTAAATCAGTAGTGATATGATTGCTTGTTTGTGTCTGGTTTGACTTAATTTATTTTTATTGATAGTAATGTTCTTTGGCATAGTCTGCTGGTTGCATTTGTTCAAATTGATTGTACTAATGTATGCTGATATGTTACAATAGGCCAATTGGAGTGATCTTTAGGGATGTTTGCCAGTGTTCAGGCATATAGCCTTATTTTGAAAACTAAATTGGTGTTAGGGATAGGAAAGATGGGTAATGTCATATTCAAAATAAGAAAAAAAGGGAATAAGAGTTGGATGTTAAAAGTAAAACAATATAAATAGTTTTAATAGAGAAAATGCTAAAATTGTCTCACTCCAAGCTGAGCCTGAATGTAAGTCTTGAGTTCGGTTGGAGTCCGCTCTCAAATATTTTCAGATTGAATTGGCCTAATGGTGAACTTGTACTCTTAAAAGAGAGGTCACAAGTTCAAATCTTGCAGGGGTTAGGGTATGCACACCTCGTATTGCAAAGCATGAGTTAGGTGTCTCTTGCATATTGATTCATATACTTAAAACTATTTGTAGACCAATAACAGATCGCCAGGTATCGTAGACTATAAAAAGACTTTACCTTTTCTTTTTACTAATAAACATTTATGTCTTGAAAGTCATTTTATATGATACATTCTATTTGATGAAATGTCTTTATAATACTATCCGACCTCTTTTTAAAGCTTTTCTTTAGTTAAGAAGATGGCTTTCATATTTATTTAAGTAGCCGTCTAATTCCATTTACATAAGATCTCTAAATGAAAGCACATGCTACAGATTTAATTATCATCACAAACTTAGTGATGGTATATCCAAAGCAGAACTTCAGACTCTTTGGTCCTTTGCCCATGTTTTTCCTGGGCTTTGCTGTTTGCTGCTGTTCTTTATTGATAGCATTTTACTCTTTGTATTTTCTTTGTTTTTTTTTCGACTTTTTTCTCTCTACAAAGCGTTTCTAGCTTCTACAATATGTAATATCTTTTCAATCAATTTAATATTATGAATTATTTTCCGGGGGTGAAAAAAAAAAACTTCAGAACTCAGGAAAGATTATGGTTAATGTAATTGGAAATTTGTTTTAAGTTGAAATATGCTAATTGTTATTTAATTTATAGAATAACAATTGTTTCAAATGCAACAGTTTTGTTATTTAATTTATTCTATTATAGTTGCTTTAAATTTGATTAATTTATATTGAAATTTTTGTTTATCTTTTGATATTTTTTGTTTTTAATATAAAATGAAAAAAAATTCTATTGATTTTTATAATTTTTTTTGGGAGATTGGAGATGGACACTTTTTGTCCAATATCTATAAAATTTATAACCCATTGTCAAGAATTAGTATTTTTACTTGTAACAAAATATTATGTATAGAATTTTCAACCATTTGTATAAATAGGGTACTTGGATAGATTTGAATTTTTGAATAGGTAGGGTGAAGTTGTTAGGCCTAAGGTTGACAAATGAAATGGATGAGTTTAGATAACATATTTAATGATAAGTTTAATCATTCATATTGAACAATATGAAAATGAATGTTAGTTCATCTTGTAGATGATTGTTGAACTTTTTTGTGTATTTAGGAAGTACAAAATATAAAATATTATCCTACTACATTTAGGATTATGTACACATTTGTTTGATATGAAGCTCTAGCTTGTAGTAAAAGGTTTTTTTTTTGAGTATAGTAGTTTTAGAATTTTCAAGAACTAAGATATTGATTTGGTAAATACTTAGTTTGTTTTCTCAAGTTAGTTGTCCACAATGTGGGATCTAATTTTGAGAGAATATTGTACCTTTTTGTTTTGAAAAATTTCACTGTTATTTTTTATGTTGTTTGAAAACTCATTACTTCCAAGTGATGAATTTTACAAAAGAAGGCTATTCAACTTTTATTTGTCACTTTTGAGTGAAAATTAGAGAACCCAGACTACTTATGCCCATGAGTAGTCCATAAGTATGCTTGCTACACCATGTAACTTGAAAACTAGATAATCCAAGTTGATTGCATATGATGAATGCTTTGATTGTCACCTTGAAAAGGTGAACCACATGTTAATAATGTTGTACATGTTAAAACATAAAAAAATACTATGGTAGGAAAACGTTATGTTGAAAATGAGGGCACATTATCTCATTTTGTGCATAGTTATCAAAGACCAAAATGAAGTGTGTAATTTTGTGTTGAGTTGAACCTCTTGTTGAGATGCTATAGGGATGAGTAATAATATGCTATAATTTGTAATATGTTGCAATGACAAGTCCTCAAAGGATGGTGTGAAATCTTTGAAGGACTATGTTTGAAGAACTCAAAATTTGGATCTTGGTGTTCTCTACTGTAAGGTGAGTGTAGAGAGCTATTGCAAAGGCCCTTAGAGAGAGAACAACATATATGCATATGTGTATAAAGATGCACAACTCAATGATGCCCTCCCAAGTTTTCATCATGAGTCTCCATTAAGTTGCTCTTTCAGGTTTTCAACTTAATAGGAGTTTGTAACTTCTAGGTTTTGAACTTACAACTTAAGCGCAAAAGTATATTCAATAAGAGGCAATATTCATACTCTCCAACAATCTATATTGAGTTGTTTATTTGATGTCTTAGTGTATCCATTATCAAATATTCCAATCATAATGAGAAATCATCAGTACAAAAAGTCAAAGTCATTGCTCCTATCAACACCATAAATATTGAGTGCATAATTATCCTTTATGGAAATTGAGTGAAACTAAACATTTTTCTTGGTAGGTTGTCATTAATACTACAAATATCAATATTTATAATGTTAAGTTCATTAGTTGGATTGACAACAACATCCACATCATGAGTAGACAAGCTCAACAAGCTTTTGTGCTTAACAATATCAATAATGCTTAGTTCATTATTAATTAGTTTAACATCTATATTATGAGTAGATGATTTATCATTTGAAATATAGGATTTGACTCCTATATAAGCAAGCCTTAATTTGCCATTTGGAATGATCTATCTTATTCAAAATGCATGTCTAATTGGTTGGGTTGGTGAATGTTTGACATAACATTGTTTTGCAAAATGTGAGTTGACCATATGATATACATGGATGTAAATCCGAACAATCACTAGAGGTATGTCCTCAACATCCACAATGAATAAATGTTTGAACAAGGTTGACTAGTAGGTAAAGCATCAACTTTTGTTCAAAATACCTCTAGACACTAATTTGATAGGTTTAGAATATTCTAGTATATGTTCATGACACCTATATATGATGTTTGTTGAGTTTTATTAGCTCTTAGAGTCATCCAACAAGTAGAGATTCAACAATAGGACTAACAAATATTTTATCCATGACGGGTTTTGACAACATAATTTTTGTATTAGATACAACATTATTTTGTGACATGGGAATGGGTTCAATACTTTTCATCTTTTTTTAAAACCAACTTTTCAAGTTGAATCACTTGAAGGAGGAACACCATTGTTAACATCTGTCTTCTTTGCTAAAGTGTTATATGTTTCTTCTTGTAATTGATCTTGCAACTTACTGTTTTTTCCCGCAACATCTTGTATCGATTACATAACTACATAAACAAAGGCTTGCATTGATGCCAACTTTCTAATATTATCTTTGCTTATTGTTTGTTATTGACATTAATTTGCAAAGATAACATGCCATTTGTGTATACCATGGAAATGATTAAAAAGATTAAACACATGTCTCAGCTCGGTTCCATTAATAATCTTTGGATACAATACAATTCACAATGCCTAGAATGACTTTTGTTTCAAATGGAGATGGATGGGTTTTTTATCACTCAAAGATTTCCTTTTCTATATACCAAATTGATATTACCAAATCTTTTGATATGCTTGCCTTTTTAATATACTTGTTGGTATGTGGAAGAAGCTTATATTTTTGATATACCTCTCAATATGTGAATAAAATATTAAAGCATGTGAGAGTAGAGAGGTACATGCCACATAAACAATACATGAAAATGGTTCATCCTATCAACATCTACTTGTTAGTTTTTTTTTTTTCCCTAACAAGACTTATGTTGAGTATGTCCAACAAAAATAATGAATGAATAATAAAGCGAAATGAAAACAAAAATAATAACTTTACTTTACTCCAACAATTTATAGGGGTGAAGTCACATACACTCTTATTGTAGTTTTGTTAAACATTAGATATTGTAGTTCAATTGCAACAACTTGATTTATAATCAAGAGACATTGTGTATATCATACACTACAATTCATTTTGAATTTATAAAATTTAATATTTATCCATTAAAAATAAAAGACAACTTATTATTTAAAGAATGACCCTTCCACAATAGCTATATATATATTCACTTCCTAATTAATAATTACCTTTTCTTTAATGAAAAAATTTCCAATCTTTATAAAAGCACCCCACAATTAGGATGAAAAATCCATAAATTTAAAACTAAAGCCCAAATGGCTGATGTGGTCTGCGCATCCTTCAAGATGAGATTTTTGTAGCTCTCTGATCAGAGATTCCTCGTTACAAAATAATCAAAAGTTTTTCGTACAAAATTGACATAAATTTAATATTGATCATAATGAAAACATTATAGAGACTTTCTGAGCTTCAGCTCATACCCTTACAGGTTACAGCTCTACAGAGCTGGACTCATCTGAGAGTAAGTAGAAAGCAAGATAGACTCAACAATATATAGGCAATCAAGCATCGACAGTCAATAAAGGAGATAGCTAAACATTCAACAGAGTAGTTGGAGAAGATAAGACCAAATCAGATCCTCGTCTTTAATGCTGGGATATGATTGTGATCTAATGCTGATAAGATGAGGACAGGTCAACATGGGGAGTTAATGAAGTAGTTGGGATTAGATATTCCAACACTCCCCCTTAATCTCAACTACGATTTCCAAATACTTTCTTAATTTTTTCCATTGATGCTTCGGCATCTGCAACCATGAGCTCTGGTCTTCTTGATAACCAGTCCATCGTCAGTTCAAGTGTGAAATCTTTGTTTTTCTTCAACACCTCCCATAGAGTCACACTATAGGTGCTCGAGAATCCTACTAGGCTTTGCTAACCACAAACCGTGCATACAAGTGGTTTCAGATGACCACAAACTCACATACTCACATACAAGTGGTTTCAAGATCACCACAAACTTCACACTCAAATGGTTTCGGTTAACCACAAACCTCTCAACAAATGGTACAAGTGGTTTCGGATTACCACAAACCAAGGTCACACATGACTCCCCAAATTATCATGGACTTTTCTCCTTGTGTACCTGCTTCAAAATTGATTATTGAGTCCATATAAAAAGAATTCCATCTACTGAGATACATGGGTAACCAGTCGCTGTACTCGCCAGTTGTATAGGATTCCTTTTCAGATACATGGATCATCAATATGTTAAACCAAAAAACATTGGGGGTGTCGGGTACGACCGAGCATGCACCCCTTACAACAAATCAGGTACAATACACAGACTATGATTCTTCCTTGGCACGTATCTTCCAACCTCTCAATCTCTTGATGAAAATCCTCCACTATATGCTTACAATATTAATTTGCTTTTCAAAGCAATATACCAAGACTAAATAAACCAAATATCCAATGCCAAATAACAGAATATATGGCTTTACTAAGCCACAATACAATCCTCTCTGCTTCTTAAATGCATACCTGCTGGTTTCTCTAAAACACTGGTGGCTAAGACATGCCTTCTTTTTATGGCTGCAAATTTCCTCACTTCACACACGTATGATCTTTCGAGCTGCAAACTTCACTGGCATCATTTTCTAAACATTCCAACTTTAATAATTATGTTGGGTAGCAGCTCCAACTCAGAAAGCGATCTTCAGACTTTGGCAGCTTCAAGCAACTGCTACAGCAGTTTCAGACCAGCGCTCACTTTATCGGATGCTTCATCAACTCTTCTCCAATCTTCTGCAGGCAACTTGAAATCTCTTAATTTTTACATTGGGACTGCCAAAGATCTCATGAGAGGCACCTTTGTCTTGACTGCGCCTTCTCTGGCAACAACGATCTCTTGCAGCGACGTCTTCTTCTTCTCCTTTGAACAACAATTTCATTATATTTAAGCAACCTCCTTTTGATGCTTCAGCAAGAAACACACTCTACGCCTTCCTTTCGATTGGACAACTTCAATAGCTGTAGATCCGCCTCACTCAGCATGATCTGGCTCTAATCTCCTTCAAATCTGCACATTATATAGCTCACAAATAATTTCATGTGCAAGCTAGCACTCAGACATAAAACCCACGACAATATTACAAACTGACTCCAGTTTTGTCAATCACTGCCTTTAAAAAAAATGGCCAATCACTATCTCCAGCTACACATACCGCAACCAAGACTGTGATCTCTTTTGGCTTAAAAAATAACAATGATATCTATCTTAACCTTATACTGCTTCACACAACAAATTCCATTTAGATTGGGCAATCTCTCTAAGCACTTCAAACAACGATCCTTTCACCATCGGCTTTAACAAAACTGGCAGCTTCAAAAATTCAACATACCAACAGACATCATCGTCCTAGAGCTCCACCATCGGCTTCTTTGACTACAATCTGCAAACAACCAAACCTCATCTCCCTTTCCTGTTATCCTAGCTCTGATACCAAATGACAAAAAATTAATGTTGATCATAATGAAAACATTACAGAGACTTTCTGAGCTTCAACTCATACCCTTACAGGTTACAGCTCTACAGAGCTGGACTCATCTGAGAGTAAGTAGAAAGCAAGATAGACTCAACAATATATAGGCAATCAAGCATCGACAGTCAATAAAGGAGATAGCTAAATAGTCAACAAAGTAGTTGGAGAAGATAAGACCAAATCAGATCCTCGTCTTTAATGTTGGGATATGATTGTGATCTAATGCTGATAAGATGAGGACAGGTCAACATGGGGAGTTAATGAAGTAGTTGGGATTAGATATTGTAGTTCAATTGCAACAACTTGATTTATAATCAAGAGACATTGTGTATATCATACACTACAATTCACTTTGAATTTATAAAATTTAATATTATCCATTAAAAATAAAAGACAACTTATTATTTAAAGAATGACCCTTCCACAATAACTATATATATATATTCACTTCCTAATTAATAATTACCTTTTCTTTAATGAAAAAATTTCCAATCTTTATAAAAGCACCCCACAATTAGGATGAAAAATCCATAAATTTAAAACTAAAGCCCAAATGGCTGATGTGGTCTACACATCCTTCAGGATGAGATTTTTGTAGCTCTTTGATCAGAGATTCCTCGTTACAGAATATATAGGCAATCAAGCATCGACAGTCAATAAAGGAGATAGCTAAATAGTCAACAGAGTAGTTGGAGAAGATAAGACCAAATCAGATCCTCGTCTTTAATGCTGGGATATGATTGTGATCTAATGCTGATAAGATGAGGACAGGTCAACATGGGGAGTTAATGAAGTAGTTGGGATTAGATATTGTAGTTCAATTGCAACAACTTGATTTATAATCAAGAGACATTGTGTATATCATACACTACAATTCATTTTGAATTTATAAAATTTAATATTTATCCATTAAAAATAAAAGACAACTTATTATTTAAAGAATGACCCTTCCACAATAACTATATATATATATTCACTTCCTAATTAATAATTACCTTTTCTTTAATGAAAAAACTCCCAATCTTTATAAAAGCACCCCACGATTAGGATGAAAAATCCATAAATTTAAAACTAAAGCCCAAATGCCTGATGTGGTCTGCGCATCCTTCAAGATGAGATTTTTGTAGCTCTATGATTAGAGATTCCTCGTTACAGAAGAATCAAAAATTTTTCATACAAAACTTTATACCTTCCGGGGTTTCGCATCAAACAGAATTGGGAACGGCAGTTTTAATGGTGAACAGGGGTTTGTGGAAGAGGCGTGAGCAGGAATAGAGGCCACGATCAAGAGTGACGTTCGTATGAAGTTTCACGAACCGCGAAGCAGAGCTGCGCTGTTATAGCTTGTTTTTCAGAAGTTACAACTGCCTTCTCCTCCGGCCCTAAAATAGTCAGTCTTCACTTCACCGCTACCTGGGATATGAACCCTTGGAAACAATCAGCCAAGGCTTTAAATTTGCAGAAAAATCTTTACACATATAGCTTGCAAAATTTTGTTCAAGGCTCAGCAGAAAGGCAAATTTCGCTAAAGCTCTCAACCAAACCGAGCGCGCCTGTTAAAACAATTTAAAAATATATACGTAACGGTGGGATTCGACCGCTGGACCTTTCACGGACTAAAGATTTAAGGGGCAGAGCAAAAATTGAAGCCAAACACAAGCCCAAAAGCTAGAAACCTGACAACTTATAATGTATAGAACAATTTCCGGCCCTGTTATAATAACTTTTGGGTATCTTTCTACGTGTCCCTTGAACTACAATTCTTAGTGTTCTGTTCATTGACATTCGTCTCTGTTCATTGACATTCCTCCCCCTCTGTTGCTTCTGTTCATTGGTTTTCTGCAGCGTAGTGAATGGGAATGTAATGGCCTCTTTTGGGATTGCCCTAAATCTTTTTCTAAAATCACGAGATTAATGTAGTCATCTCTTTGAATAATGTAATTACATACTTATTTCAAATATATATTTAAACTACACCATATCCATGGTTTAATCATAATAGGAATTGGATGGGAAACATGATAAGTTTGTTCGAATGTATCCCAACTAAGCCCAAGAGTGGATATAGCATCCCTCTTGGTCCTAAGAGGCAGACACACAATCATCCAATATGAGGTGGTGTACGTAGGAGATACACTTGTATTTGCTTTTCTTATCCATCCTTATCCATCCCTCTTATGATTGAAACTTCTCGAATCCATCTCAACAACCAATCCATGTAGAGGTTGGGGAAAAGACTACCATAGGAGGCCTGTAGACATCCTCTCTCTAAACCTAAGGGCAGATACTCACCTCCTGGCTCCAAGTGGCAGACACACAGTCATCCATCATGGAGTGGTGTACTTAGAAAGAAATGTAGTATCTGCTCACCCTACTGGTATTTTCCATTCCTCCTCATGGTTGCTTGATGAGTAAAACAACACAAAATATATCAATAATAAATATATCATTATATACAGTAATCATGATAGAGCATACCACAATATATATTAACACATAAAATGGTTATATTCACAACAGTAATTGTAATAACTATTGATTTTGCCCTTGAGTGCAAATAATTAACTTAGATCTACTCAATTTCCTTTTGTTTGATCCCTTCTAATATTCTATAATATTTGTTGCTTGAATAATGAATGTATTTCTGAAGATGATGGATGATTTAATAATCAGATGTGATGATTCGATTTCCTGAAAAATGATTCCCTGCAAATGATGTTTCTTCCCTCATATATCCCCATAGTATGCCTTAGGAATAGAGGTGACTCTTCCTATTAACTATTGTCCCTTGATTACAACCTTTCCTTAATTATTATTTGTTGTCTTTTTGTTTATTTTTTACCGTTGTTTTTTAATATGATAATATATGCCCTTTAATTATTGCCTTTTTTCCTTTATCTCTGCTTTATTATTAATCATTGTCTTCCAATCCTTTTTCCATTACAACTTGGGAGCTATATCTTTACAACAAAGTCGGACCATTCAGAAGAACATAATTTAATTTAATTTCTAATTATAAGGGAGTCAACAAAAACTGCACCATAATATTGGGTGCCAAAGGGTGGTTGGCTCGATAAAATAATAATTTATATTTTATTTGTCTTTTCAAAATACTAGGAGGGTCGGCCAACATTTAGGAGATAAGGTGATTTGCATTTTCATTTATTGGCGAGACATGATAGTTCACCCTTCCCAATATTGTTTGTCCTCAAGAAATGATGGGTTTAACCTTGTTAACTAAATCATTTGTAAGATACACAATCATACAATGCCAAAGACTCAAAGGAAGAGAAAACAAAGGAAAAGGAAAAGAGATGGATCAAGCCTCGACTGTCCAATGCGATGTGGAACACGCCTCAATTGTTTGTCCAAAAACGTTTACAAGTGGAACTCGTTGTCCACTATGCAAACAACAATGCACACTCGCACAGGCTAGTGAAATATTTTGTCCACTAGGTGAGCCCCTAAGGGTGGCAAATGAGAGAATTTGATATGGCTCCCATACCATACCAAAGTTATACCTCCAATATCTTTAATAAGGCACCACACAATATGAACTTTGAGCTTCATAAGGCTTAGCAAGTTGCGTTACACTAAACACTTATGAACAAACAAGGCATCACAGGCAAGCAAAGTGCGTTATCTGTGGTGGCCATGAAAAAGGGTTGAAAATTTGAGCTTCACAAGGTTAGCAAGCTGTGTTATGTTAAACACTTATGAACAAAATGTAAACAGGATAAGACATTTTCAAAGGAATTTTGCTTAATTCATGTAAGGTCTTCTCTTAGGGAACATCGTGCCTAATGTGTCCAAGAGAGGACAAGTCTAGGATAAAAGATTCACAACTTAGGGAATGCAATGCATAGAATCACCACTAAGAGGAAAGTCGTATACTAAGAAAGGTCACACTCTTGGAGGACATCAAAGCCAATGACTCCACCAAGAAAAAGACACATCGCAAGAAGTAAGAAGACCACACAATGACACATAAGATATAGTCCAAGATCTCCAAAATGATAATGCCAATGTATGCCCCCACTTTAAAGAAATTTCTAACACCACATTGTGAGCAATTACTTTAAAGTAGCAAATGATAAATGCTAACAAGACATGAGAGCTTATTTGGAAAGCCCTATGTCAAGCATATGTTTCCAAATGAAGCTACGCCATGAAAAAGGAAGGGTTGCCCCCAAAATGAAATCCCAAAATCACACAAGGAAACCACGGATTCGACGTCAACGTATGTCTTTGCTACAATGATATTATAACTCGCTCGGAAAATGTCATCATTCCCCCAAATAACTCATCAAATAGGAAGAGTGACAAATAGAGAACGAAAACAAAGAAAATCCTTTTGAGTGAACATGGAAGAGACCTAAATGTCTTGATGCCTTGCATCATCCCCAAAAGGAAAACACAAGACAAAAGAAAAAGGTAAAGGCTTATGACATATAAGAATGTAGGTACAAATAGAGGAATGAACATGAAGACACATCAAACAAAATAGTATAGGGGATCACATTACGCACATGCAATGACAAAAATAACATGAAAAGGAAAATAAAGACAAGAATAGTAAAGCACATGCGAATCAACCTATAGTAGGTCATTTGCATCCCAATCTTGTTCATCGTATGTGGAAGGTGGAAAACTAGCCAAAGGGACAACATCAAGTGCCAAACTAGGATAAGGCTATCTAACTCCTTTCCCCCCACTAAGTGCATGACAAGGGTGAACCGAGATAAGTGGTGAGAATGAGATCCTTGCAATATATAAAATGATTTGCAATGAATGTAAAACATGTAATAGTGAGTATTCTATGATCCTACAACCATCACATGGCAAGGAGAAAAGTTCATGCATTGTAGTTAGGTTGGTTTCCATGACAATCATTGATATGATGTCCAAATATTCTATGATATGCACAATATGGTCCATTTTTATCACTTTGATTTTCTATTAATTTTTCAGGTTTAGGTGGTACCTTGATTAATCCCCAATGTAAAAGAGTGTAAAAATCATTATTAGTCTTGGATATCTTCAATAGGCCATCTAAGTATGCAAGAGGATCATGCTTCTTTTGTTTCTTGGATTTGTAACACTTATGCACTTTCTTCTTTGGTTTGATAATTGATTGACTACAAGATGAAAGATGAATAGGATTATCATGATGGCCATCAATTTTAGCTTCTAACATCAACTCCTTTCCTTTACAAGGGGGGATGTGTTAGCGGATATAGGGTTATCAATATTTTTCTATTGTTTTGTCACATTAATTCCACAAGCGAAAGGGGTATTTAAGGATGATTGGAGGTGAGGTAAAGTAATATTAATAAATGTATCTATGATCTCATCCTCTTGAGCTAAGATGTCTTTAGAAGAGTCACAAATATAATTTTTACAAGGGGGGATGTGTTAGCGGATATAGGGTTATCAATCTTTATGATTTTTAGGAATATCCATGGTTGTTTTCTCTTGCATTAAGACATTCTCACAAGTGGGATGTTTAAGGGATGTGTTAATGGTTTCATCATCTTGCAGTAAGAGACTCCCATAGCTAGGATAATTGTTGGAAGAATGACCACCATTCTTATTATTGAACTTTTTCTTAGCAA
Source organism: Sequoia sempervirens (assembly GCA_007258455.2). Lineage (NCBI taxonomy): Eukaryota > Viridiplantae > Streptophyta > Pinopsida > Cupressales > Cupressaceae > Sequoia > Sequoia sempervirens. The sequence continues at coordinate 169,621,744 of VDFB02000017.1, forward strand.
ACTTGTGAAGGAAGGATGCAAACATTTTGTAATTTTCAGATTTAAACAAGATAACTTTCTAATTATGCTATGCAAAGACCTGAAAATGATGTCTTTTAGATGCAATTTTGAATTCAAACAATGCATTGAATTTGATCAATTAAGCTTAATATGAACAATTTTAGATAACAAAAATTCTAAAAATTGAAACAACACAGTAAATACAAAAACACATAAGGCATAATCAATGATTTTAATGCTAAAAAATTTAGGAAAAGCCCTGATTAGGGACTATGGGCGAATGGGTCTCACTTCATGGTTTTTAATTGAAAATAATTTGCAAGTTTTTGAGATGGTTTATATGGTTTTCAAGTTCTGGTTTCAGACAGTGAGTTGTAGTTTTAGATTTCTGTAAAATGAGGTCTAAATGCAAGTGCAAAATAGTGCTAAATGACAAGCAAAAAGACTTAATTGGAGATGAAATTTTGATTCAATTTTGTAATAAAAATGAATGATGATGCCATATTATGTAAACACTAGACAAAATGACTAAATTTTTTGAATTTTGTAGATTTTAAAGAATGCAAAAATGCAAATCGAAAACCCTAAATGAGATGCAAACTAATGCAAGTGAACAACCCTAAATAAGATGCAAATTAATGCAATGCAATGCAAATGAATGCAAAAGCTAGATCTAGGGTTAAAAATGGACTCCAAATCAACAAGTTATGATGCTCAAACATCAGGTTCATTAAAATGAAATGTCAAAAAATAGGGTTTTGGGGAAGAAAGGGGGTTCACCAAAATGATATAGATACACCTATTTTCCTTTATTTCATTAGGAAATGAGATCCCCACAAAGAATTGATTAACAAAACTTAGGTGAATCAACCTTAAGTGAGAATCTTCATATTTCCTTATGACTAAAGGATGAGGGTCAAGGTCAAACAACACTTTGGGGAGAAAAACAAAAAATAACAAATCAACACCAAAATGCAATATAACACTTGAAACTTAAAGATTAAGCTCAATATTTGTAGAATCAAAAAATAGAATGTAGATTTGAGAAGGGTAGAAACATGTGTACTAGTCACCAAAAGTTCTTTTTGGAAGTTGATTTGAGACTCATTTGCCCATGGGCGAATGGGTCCAAGTACAAGGGTTGCAACAATCTTTCAAGAGCTTCTGGTGTAGATCTTAAGCTTCTAATTTGTCTAGGTTTCAATGTCAAAAATTCAAAAATATAATATGTAGGTTAGATTCTGTGATTTGACAACTTTGACAACTTTGTAAATCTTGCACTTGAAAAGGTCTTCAAGCCTTCTTCAACCTGGGGTATTTACCCACAATACTGGTTTAGAATTCTGTTGAGGAAGGAAAATTGCAAGAACGCTCTGAAGAAAGAAATGGTTTTTAGGGGTTCACTCAAAGGGGTTCATATGAACCCAAAAAGGGGTTTGCTCAAACCCCCCCTTTGAGCGAACCCCTTTTGTGATGTCATCATTTTCTGGCAGGCTTTTGTAAATGAAAACAAAGGAAAATTTTAAAACAAGGGGGGTTCGAGCGAACCCCCCTTCCTCGAAGCCCGGACAAGGGGGTTCGCTCAAACCCCCCTTTTTTCCCTTCTCCCCCTCTTCTATCAAATTTTTGCAAAATTTTTCCTTTCGAATCTCGAGATGAGGATGAAAATGGAAGAAACTTCACAGACCCAACTAGATGATGGTAGTTTTTAAACGAGCTATCCATCGAATATAATATTAATATATTTTGGTTTTATTATGTATTTTTTTAGTTTAACTAAACGTAGATTTTTCATCAAAAATCAAGTATCAATTCTGCACATGTGGAAAAATAGCAGATTATCAAAAAATTTCTAAAAAATATCTATGCACTAGATATTGATGTCCTTATCCAACAAAAAAAATATTGAATTTTGATACATACAAAAAAAGTTGTGTTAGCAAGTAAACCTATGTCTAATTGTAACTGATTTGACTTCAAAACTTAATTAAGAAAAAAATATTCATTAAAACACTATGAAACCAATTGCATGCACTAGATATTGTAGTTATGAATATAAATCCAAAAAATAGAATTTTAACTTTCATAGAAAAAAAGTTGTGTTAGCAAGTACACGTCACTCTTTAAAAATGGTGTTTACTATTAAAAACTAGTTTTCGAAGAAGATTGAAAAAGAAATGCAATTTGATTCCAAAATTAAAAAAAATAATATTTAGAATCTACAGACAAAATGTCACAAATCACTAGTTTGCATCATTTTCAAATTCCTCATGGTTTAGTGCAGCTATAGGTGCCCAAAAGTGAAGATTTAGTTAAAATTTTTTAGTTCCATGTCTAGTTTGGCCAAAAATTGTAAACCAGTATTGTGGGCTCATCCCCTAAACTTGTAATCACACATACAAGAGAGAAAAATGTTTGTTTTTGGGTGAATAGGGGTTTGCCTTGGTCAAACCCCGTTTTGGTAATCAAACCTTGAATTGAAATAATACATGAAAGAGGGAATGAAGAATGAACAAAGCTATGTTACCACTCAACAAATCCGTGAATGAAACCTTGATAGGAGAGATCTTAGTAGGTTTGCAACTTGCATGAAATGAGCTTGACACTTGAATTTTGCTTGAAATGATACTTTGAATGCTTTACTTGATCATGAAACCTATATCACAATGTTAGCTCCAAAAATATGCATGATGCAAGACTTTGACATGATGAATAGATCTTGAATGCTGCAATAGATCTCTATTATTTCTTCTCTTAAATGCCTTTTGCTGCTCTTGAAATGCTCTTATATAGCTTGAAAAATTCTAGTGAAAATGCTCTTAAAAATCTAGGTGAAACTTAGTGAAATGACCTTGTATTTATAGGTATGCATCTTTAATTTCTTGAAATTCAAATATCACAAGCCAACATTGAATTATGGATTTGAAAACATTAAATTATCGCCAAAATCATAATTTAAACTTAGGTCCAAAGGTCTAGGGAGGACCCATTCGCCCATGGGCGGTGAATGGATCTTAGGTCCCTATACCTGGAACACACATCAAGCTCAATGTAAAGTGTTATGGGTGATAGCAAGAAGTTGAGTCCACTTTTTGGCCAAAAAATGGAAGTGTTTTCCTTGATTTTCAGAATTTGTCATATTTGATCTTAAAATTTGAAACACTTAGAGATGGAATCTTGAAAAATGTCACTGATCATAAAATGTAGTACTCAGAGTTTAGTTTCCAAATATGTAATTTATTTCAATACCCATATGATAAAATTGATTTTCAATAGGCATTTCTAAAAACCACTGTTTAAAAGTCACTTTTTTTTTTACCATACCATGTATGTGTACGTCATCTCTATTTTGACCTAACTAATCATATTTTTCTAAATCCTTTGGGGAAAATATTTGTAACTCACTGAAACATGTTTTCAATATTTTTTTTGTATTTTTTATTAAATATTATTTTTTTGTTAATTTTTTATTGGCCATATTTGTCATTTTGAAAAATCATCGTGTACGTCACGCATAAGATGACCTAAACTTATTATTTTTTGATTTTTTTTCATATTGAAAAGAATTGTCTGAAGTACTTTTTTGTGCAATTCATTTTACAATTTTTTTTTTTAATAAAAAACTATTAAAATACTAAAAAACCTTGATATTTCAAGTTTATGGCCTAGTTTCATAAAAAATTAATTGAAAAATAGAAAAAATAATCCAATTGTAAAAAAAAAACATATTTGGAATCTGCACCGTCTCATCTATAATGGGTTTTAATTTCATCAAAAAATTCTACAAAAAGGTTTTTAGACATATGTCCAAAGTCTATTTTTTTGTGACATTGACATGACCTTCAAGTTGCAGGTCAAACCAGGTCCCAAGCTTAGGTTCAAGTACCCAAGTCTTTTCCCAAACCGAAAAACAAGTCAAAAACCCAACCAAAAATTCAAATTTTAAGAAACAGGATCTTGTTTCTTTTTATTTATTATTCAGACCATTGAAAACAAAATGAGATCCCATTTAATACGGGATCCCGATTATAAAACGAAATCCCATTTCTTTTTTGATCGTTTTTTTATAATTTTTACTAGAAAAATGTTACTATTAATTTTGGAACTTGATATGTACGATTGATTGCAGAAATTTCACTTAGTTTCTATCAAGTTTTGTTTTTACAGGTCTTCAACTTGCAATTTGAATTGAATTTTTGAAAGGATGCATCATTGGAACAATTTTTTGAGTGGAATTGTGTTCATTTTCTACTCGTTTGGAGGAAAAAAAGAGGAAGAATTTCACTATTGACATTCATTTGTGCTTGAGAATTTTATAATCATGGGTTCACAAGCTCATAATAAGAGGAAAGATAGGAAGGTATTGACCCCTAAAGAAATTGAAGCAAAGAGAGAGAACGATGCAAAAAGGAAAAGAGATAGAAGAATGAGGATTTGATCAATGAATAATGCTGAAACATCCAATTCCACAACTATTCAAGATAAAAACATTGAGGAGACCATGGTTGTAGACGATGCTAATTTGCAAGAGGTTAATTTGGAATATAAGACAATTATACAAACTAGTTTTGGTATGTCTTTAAATACCCCTTTCAATGCTATGGAGAATGTTTCAATAATCACAAATCTAGGTATGTCTTCAAATCCACCTTTGAGTGAAATAAAAATTTTGTTTGTAGAAGTTTTACAAGATGCTGGATTTAAGGACGTTGACATTGATAATATTCGTAGAGAAGAAGTTTTTATACAAATTGTTGAACATGAAGATGAAAATCATTTTGTTGTTGAAAATGAAAATGAAAATTGTTTTGTTGTTGAAAATGAAAATGAAAATTGTTTTGTTGATGAAAATGAAGATGAAAATGAAAATCGTTTTGAATTTGAAAATGAAAATGAAAATGAAAATCTAGGATATAATGTTGAAAATATATATTTTTTTAATCAAAAGTGATGTTTTGGATAATCCTCCTAGTAAGATTTCTTGGAGACAAATAAGAACGCATTCCAATAGATTATACAAATAATTTTTTATCATAAAAAAAATTCATTTTAATGTCAACTAATAATGCAATTGATGAGAATGTGGAAAATGAGAAAAGCAATGAAAAAGTTATGCATTTTTGTTAAACCAAGAAGAAAAGATCAATCACTAAAACATGCTGTCTACTGTTGCTAGTGCCATTGAGTCTATTGAAAAAATAGTCGATCTAAAGATAAGAATGAGACAAGAAGAGCTATAACAACTACTATAGTTAATAAAAAAACTCTAAATAAAAGAATGGTAAGCAATATTAGTGAAATTCTAAAACATCCTAAAACATTGCTTAGCGCGACAAAGAGAAGAGAAAGTATAGAAAATGATCTAATCAACCAACGTTGGAGTTTTAGTGGTCGACTCTCGAGGCCTGACATGAAATTGAATGTTGAAATCAGATCTTTAATTGAAAAATATTGGCATAATAATACTAGGGTATCATTTAATGCTAGAGATGTTTTAAAATTAAGAGTGGGGTCCAAAGTTTGTGATCCTCATCCAAAACACCTATTAAATATAACACAAACTGAATTTTATAGAAAATTTTGTGGTGATTTAGTGTTACTTGGTAATATTAAAATAAGTCAAAGGTCTTTTGAAAAATGTAAACCTTGGTATCTAAAAATTAATAAGTAACAAATATCTTCTTGTTATAAAATGCATGTTCAATTTCATTTTTTTTATGATATTTTTTGCTATATACATTGTACTTTACATACTAACATGATTATGTAGGAATGTGGTATTAATGTACCACCTGAAACAATAAGGGAGTTTATATCAAGTTTGTTTTGTGAAAAATCTAATGAGAAATTATTTTATTTAAGTTCATGTATTTCTGGACAATGCACTAGTTGTGGCAATCTTTCATTCTTAAGAGTTTGTATGCATGAAAGTGTTGATAATGATTTTGGACAACAATTAGTGGATGTTAACAGATTTAAGAATGTTGACTATTCTTTAAAAGATGAAAAAATTGGAAATCGTTGTGATTTAATTACATAAAAAGTTAGTGTACATGCATTCATATCATAATTTAAAAGGGTAAATGCAAGAAGATGAGTCCACGAAATGTGGAAGTTTTTGCCTTAGGCAAAAAAATGAAATCAGCTTTGCAAAAAAGGGGATCCCACTTTTTAATAAACAGGATCCCATCCCGTTTATTAAAAAGCAGGATCCCATTTAGCTTTGTGATCCCGAGCCTAAATTCTAAACGAGATCCCATTTTTCAAAAACATAAATTTCCAAAAATGACAAGTTTTCAAAACAGGATCCCGTTTTGAAAATTTTCTATTTTTGGAAACTTTAATTTTTGAAAAATTTCCATTATTGGAAACTTTTATGTTTTTGGCAATTTTCAAAACGGATCCTGTTTTTACAAAATGGGATCCTATTTCATAGAACCATAAAAAATTATTTTTTATGAAACGAGATTCCGTTTTTTAAAATATGATTTTTTGGTCAGGTTTTTGTCTTGTTTTTTGGTTTGGGAAATGGCTTGGGGACCCAAACCTAAGCTTTGGACCTGGTTTGACCTGCAACTTGAAGGTCATGTTAATGTCACAGGAAAATAGTGACTTTGGACATATGTCTGAAGACCTATTTTGCAGAATTTTTTTACGAAAGTAAAACCCATTATAGATGAGACAACACAAATTCCAAATATGTATTTTTTTTTACAATTTGATTATTTTTTCTATTTTTCAATTAATTTCTAATGAAACTAGTCCATAAACTTAAATTATTAGGGCTTTTTAGTATTTTAATAATTTTTTATTAAAAGATTTTTTTGTAAAACGAATTGCACCAAAACGTACTTAGACAATTCTTTTCAATTTAAAAAAAATAAAAAAATGATAAATGTAGGTCATCTTATGCATGACGTACACGACGATTTTTCAAAACAAATATGGCTAATAAAAATTTAACAAAAAAAAATTCAAAAAAAAATTACAAAAAATATCGAAAAGGTGCTTCAGTGAGTTACAAATCTTGTCCCAAAAGGATTTAGAAAAATATGATTATTTAGGTCAAAATATGGTTTTTAGGTCAAAATATGGATGACGTACATGTGCATGGTACGGTAAAAAAAAAGTGACTTTTAAACAATAGTTTTTAGAAACGCCTATTGAAAAACAATTTTTATTATCTGGGTATTGAAATAAATTACATATTTGGAAACTAGACTCTAAGTACTACATTTTATAATTAGTGACTTTTTCTAAGATTCCATGTGTAAGTGCTTCAAATTTTAAGGTCAAATGTGACAAATTTTGAAAATTAGGGAAAACACTCACTTTTTGGCCAAAAAGTGGACTCAACTTCTTGCACACCCAAGAGTAAGATTGTACCAAAATATGTCAAGCACTCACAACATGCTTGATAGATTGATGGCCAATTCCGCGCATGTAGATACACATTTTCAGTTGGTACTATACTCTCAATGGTTGGTTTTGCGGAAAACTATACTCTAGCTCCGCAAAAGGAAATCCAATCACAATATTACAATTCAGTGTAAGTGGCTATGTTTGTTCATATTGTTTATAGACATGCAGATGATAGCACAAAGGATGATAGAAATTTTTTGAGGGAGTATCATTTCTATTTATGTGACAACCGGTTACACTCGTCAGAGTTTGTTCAATACCATTTCAATATATTTCATATAAATTAAAGAGGAGGAGTCCAAATGACAAAACATCTCATATGGTCAGATAATTGTACGAGACCGTTCAAAAATGCTCAAATGTTCTATTGGTTAAGTAGGGTTCACAAGGAACATAATGCCCAACATATGTGGAGTTTTTTTGAAGTTGGACATGGTAAAGGAGAACATGATGGAGCTAGTGCGTGAGTTAAAAAATTTCTTGGTAGAGAACAATTGAAATTTGAGGATGTAGTAAAATTTAAAGATACATGTGGGATTGTGGATTGGTGCAATAGAATATTATCTACACCTGGTTCAAGTGAGTACTCTATAGTTCGCTGATTCTTTTGGTTGGTTGAAGAAGAGAACATTCTACATAGACTTGATTACAAGACAATCAGTGGATCTACTAAATGACATTCATTTAAGAGTTTAAATGCAAGCACATGGACTATTTGGAGAAGGGAGTTTGCATGTTTTTGTCAGTTTTGTATTTCATGAGATTGAGAAGCATGTGAAAATACATAATGGGTTGAAGAGTGGAAGCAAAGATTGTTGACATCTACACAAACACATGATCAATATGAAACAATAATTGAAGATAATGATCAAGTGTTTGCATCAAATGACTATGACCGTGTTTTAGACCTTGTACAAGAAGGTAATTTAATTCAATTTATTTCATTTTATTTCCCTTTATTACTATTTTGTAATACTTTTATTTATTTATATACATATAAATGGATGTATGTAGATTGGTCAAATTATATGGACACATGCAAGTTATTAAATCAAAATTTGTTTGTAGAACATGTGTATGCTGTTGTTGCACCTGGGGGGAATGAAGAGGAAACCAAATATTGGTTGACTTGTTGTGTGGAGACTAAACATAAACGCAAACCGAATAATAGCAGCTCGAGAAGATGATGATGGCTATCATTATCCAATAGGTACAATGATCCCCTTAAGACATCCCCTTAAGCAAATTTTGATAACAAGTCTTTGATCCCTTTAAGAAAATTTTGAGAACTTCTTTGATCCCCTTAAGTAAACTTTGAGAACTTCTTTGATGATAGATATCATGTTATCCAATAGGTTCGGTGGTGGTTATTGACACTTGACTACAAAAATACCTAATAAGGAAGAATTGTTTGCCTGCATTCAAAGATTGTGAAACACAAGAAGATTATACACTACTCACATTTGGTGGTGGCAACAAATATAAAACTAGTGAGGTATCATGGAAGACCTACAAATAAAGAGCTATGGACAATTTCTATGGAAGAGCATGAGACAATCATAAATGCGTTGCAAAAAAGAGAGGACATAGATGGTACAGTGGAATAAGTAAATACAGGTAAATATAGTTTTAATTTTATATTGTCCTTTTAAATAGACTAAATACATGTTTTGATATTGCTTGTGTGTTATTAGTTGAAATTGATTTAAATTGTCCTTTTATGTCCTTAAGCCATCATCACAAATTCATCACATACTTTGAGACAAAAAGGAGAGTCCATGTAGATTCAACCTAGACAACATGGAATACTTGGTAAAAATAGGTAATTATTAGTTAAGTTATATTTAAATACATGTTTTGATTATATACTGATATTACTTGTACATTAATAGTTAAAATTGATTTATTACCCTTTTTTGTATCTTTAAGCCATCATCACATTGATCTCATACTTTGAAACAAAAAGGAGAGGATGCAGATTCAACCTACACACATGTGTCGAATACTTTTAAATACAGGTACAAGTTGTGTACATAGATAGTTTTATATAAATTAAAATACATGTTTTGATGATTTCATTGATATTGCTTGTATCATTTTGATATCAGGTGGCATGAAGACCTGCTACATTCTGGACACAAGTTTCAGATTTTCTTGAGATGGCATAGCCAAATTTTGTAAACAATGTTTTGAGTTGACATATATATGTACATACATAATTACCAAATTACACATTTTGTACTAATTTGTATACATGTACATACATAATTATACTCTACACTTTTATGTATCAAAATCAATATTCTTTATATTGTGTTTCATTAAAAGTGCATGTTTTCCTACTTTGAAACTTTAAATTTGATTGTATAATCACTAAATATCATGTATATTATTGTTAAATTTGGTTTCCTTGGGCAACTTCACCAAATTTTGAGAACTTCTTTGATCCCTTTAAGACATTGTAGTAGGAACCCTTAAGACATCCTATCATGACATAAATTAAATTAATATTGACACTATTTAAATTGTATAGAATGTGATTGTTATGATGAGTCATCCTAAATTCTAAGTTAATTATATCAATTGCGATTAAATATGAGGCATGTACTTTGAAGTATTTCATCCCCTAAATACATCCTATTAGGACATATCCTAAATATTTATACTTGATCGTATCATTTGTTATGATGAGTCACCCTAAAGTCTAATACTTAATTATATCACTAAATATTTATACTTAATTATATCATTTGTTATGATGAGTCACCCTACTTTGAAACTTTAAATTTGATTGTATAATCATTAAATATCATGTATATTATTGTTAAATTTGGTTGCCTTGGGCAACTTCACCAAAATTTGAGAACTTCTTTGATCCCCTAAAGACATCGTATTAGGACCCCTTAAAACATCCTATTAGGACCCCTTAAGACATCCTATTACAACATGAATTAAATAAACATTGACACTATTTAAATTGTATAGAATGTGATTGTTATGGTGATTCATCCTATATTCTAAGTTAATTATATCAATTGCGATTAAATATGAGACATGTACTTTGAAGTATTTCACCCCCTTAATTATACTTAATTATATCATTTAAATTTTTTTGATAAGTTAATACCTTGACTATGAATCACTAAATTTGTAAAGTACAAATATTGAAATGTCCTATTAATTTCAACTTTAATTTCATATTTGTATTTAATTTCATATTAATGTCCTATTAATGCCTTGACTATGAATCACTAAATTTGTAAAGTACAAATATTGAAATGTCCTATTAATTTCAACTTTAATTTCATATTTGTATTTAATTTCACATTAATGTCCTATTAATGCCTTGACAATGAATCACTAAATTTGTAAAGTACAAATATTGAAATGCCCTATTAATGTCTTGACTATGAATCTTTTATACAGTACAAATATGTCATATCAATTACATATTAAAATTTCATATAAAATGCATAAATGCACATGTGTAAATTACTATTTAACAATAATAAAGTCCATGAAACAATATATTAAGTCCATGAGAAACAATATATGTAGTCCATGAAATAATCAAATACAATCCATGAAATCATCTAACTCATATAGTCTCTATAATCAAGAGACCTCTTCACACCACGTGGACTACCTAGATGACCTCAACCACTCTATACGAGAGAAAGAAAGATGAAATCAGATATAAGATGATTAAAAATGATTTAATAACAATTTAATTTATAATTCATTATAAAATTTTAAAATTACCATGTGAGGCTACTCTGCATTCTTTGGTCCACATGGACCTATCTCTACATGCTCTGAATCAATCTATATACAAGAGAAATAAAGTTGAAATTAGATGTAATTCTATGATTAAAAATGATTTAATTCAATTTAATTTATAATTTATCATATTTAAATTGTATCTTAAGAGGTTGTGCACCCTCTATTCTAGGACCTATTGTTGATGTGCTTTTTTTCAATTCTCAACACAGACAACACACAAGTGTGATGTCTCGCTTGAAAGGTGAAAATTTGTGACTAAGTTTCAGAAAATCACCCCAAGATCTCTCGGGTGTCAGGTCATGACTTTGAAAAAACATCTCGGTTGTTTGTTGTGATTTTCTGGTAATCAAAATGGACACTTATGGTTGACTCAGCATGGAGTTTCATGGGTTTGTTATAAAGTTCCAGAATTCTGGAAATGGATGAACAATGACAGCAAATGCTTGAACAGTAGTTTGAAACTTCTTTAAATCATCAAATTTAGCTAGATAGTGATGCTGGAAACTTATGTTTAACCCAAATTTAAAAGAAAATTCAAAAGGTTAAAGGGTTTAGAAGTTTTCCTAAGTCTGAAACTAAGATGAATAGTAACAATGGTTGGTGCTGTAGTAGAAAAACTTCTCAAACTGAGTTTTGCTTAACCAAGGACAACCTACAATGTCACAAAACTAGTGCAATCTTCTAAGGCTTGATGAGACCATAAATTGTCTCATATTTTATCAAAGAAAATAATCTATTTCTTCCTAATGGATTAGTGTTAAAGTGGATTTGAGTAATGATTGAAAGTTCTTTAGTTGTTTAAGGTAGAATGTATAGTGAATATTTGATTTATTTTTAGTAATTAAATGTGATCCAAATTTCCTCTAATATGTCTCCATGAAGTGCTTAAAATGATATAATGTAGATAAATGAGTTATTAAATAACTCATGGTAAGAAGAAACTGCAAACACTTGCAGCTAAGAGCTCCAGACATCAACTCCGGAGAAGGCTTTGAAGACATTATGGGAAGATAAAGAAGAATCCTCCAGTATCAAAGCAATTAAGTGTCATTAATGATAGTGGAATGTTACTCAAAATAATCAAAAAAGATTTGGTTGAGCAAACTAAAGAACAATCCCTTCATTCACATGGAGAACTAAAGGTTCCCTAAAAATTAGACGCCCAAAAATTGTCAAAAACGCAGTCTCAGTAAAACAGTGATATCTCCTTTGTTTCTCAATGAAATTCAAAAATTCAAAATGATCTGGAAAGAATATTGGAAGAGATAAAAACCCTTTTGGTAATTTGGTGTGATTTGTATTAGGGAAGGATAAGTATGTGTCAGAAATTGACTAAGACAAAAGTGGCATGATGGAGGACAACAACTTCAGTTTTTTAGAGTTTTGTAAATGACTCCTCAAAAATAGGATCTTGGATCCACATTCTTCGTGGATTGATTGGGTAGATATGTAATATGAATTATATAAATACAATGTAATAAGTTAATCAAAGGGGGGAATTAGAAAGACTTGTTTTAGCTTGAGGAAATATGATAGTTTTAGTTTCATCTCTAGCAATGTATTTTCAACTTTCTAGAGTAAATTCAAATTCAAGCAAGCTTTTTATTTCCAGAAAGTCTGAAGTAGTTTAGTCTTTTCAATTCTTGCAAGTGTTATTTAGATTAGTTCCATTTCATGTAACTTTCCTTTCATATAAATAAGATTTATTTCTGCAAGTAGAATAGACTGTCAAGCAAGTTTTCTACTTTCTCTCTTGTAGACAACCATGGAAATTGCCTTGGATTGATAAATTAAATGATGAGGGTTACAATGAATCCATCAAGGCTATGTAGATTTTCAAATTGTGTATTCACCTATTAAGCATGAACATACAATTGAACTTAAGTGTAGCATAAAAAGAAGCTCAAACTAACTTTACACAACAATTTTTCATCAACAAATTACAAAAAGTATGATCTGGAAATGCATCAAATACTGCAACATACATCCACCATTAAAGCTGAACAATAACTACTAACATAAAATGAACTTAAGCTTAAAAGAAAAATGCTGAATCAAACTTTTGGAGGTTGAATCATGCACACATAATGAACAATACATAAGAAACCATCAACTAAAATAATTTTCTCATATATTGTAGCAGAATTCCTTTACACAACTCATCTCTCTCTTTGAAAATGAGAGGATGCCCCTATTTATAGTTTTCAAAAAGGAGAATGAATGGTCAAGATTAAATTACAATGAATCTAGATTAGATTCATTCTAGCTTAGGGTTTTCACACCACCCAATAAGAGTACAAAATTTACAATATAAAAATTGACTATTTTTTCTTTTCCCTATTTTGTCTTGTAGTATATTTTTCCCTCTAATTGATTTTGGATTTTTTTGCTACTTTAACAAATGCTCATAATCTATTATGGGATTTCGGGCTTCCTTTTGTGATGTAGCATACTCAAAAAAATTGACAATAATAACCAATAGCTTCTTTTCTTTGGAGAGGTCAGATTTTGAGATCTAGAAGGCAATTCTTTTGAATCCTTCCACCATTCGGTCCCGATACTCTATGCATTTTGGCCCTGCATTGATCATTTTTTCTGACTCTGAGAAGGCTATCCATGAAGTCTGTTATGTCGTCGGCCCCTTGCTCCACTCTCTTGTGAAATTCATGCTTGATGGCTTCCCAATCTAGCTCTAGATAGGGCGGGCATCTCATAGCCTGTCATTAGCTTTAAGAACTCATCACATTCAACTTGGTGATCTACAATCCTCTCATGGTTGGCCTCCAATTCCAACAGGGACCTCTCCAAATCTCCCTTTCCATACTCAAAATTGAGCAGCCATGCTTCGAGCAACCAATGCTCCTCCTTTGGCAAGGATAACTCCTTTTCCCAGGTCTCCCAAGAGAGCTTGAGGATGCTCACTAGCTTTGGGTATGTAATTTTGTAAAGCTTGGGAAAGTCCTTGCAAACTTCCATTACCTACTCCACTTCCTTTTGCAGGACTCGATATTCATTGGGCATCTTGGCTGTGCAGTGTATGCCCTTTTCTCCCATGTCAACAACTCTCTTGAACTAGTCAGAAGTAGACTTGGTCCAGTTCTTCATTTTATCAATTTTGTTAACCTCCTCCTTTGAGAGAAAGGTGAGCATAGACGATTCTATTGGATCTTCTTCTCTTGATGCTGTCCATTGTTGTATATAGGCAGTTAGTTCTACCACTTGTGATTTAAGTTCCTCCTTTGTTGATTGGTCTTTGTTCATTTGCTGAAGGATGGTAGAGACAGACCCCTGAAACTCATCAATCTTCTACACTCGAGATGCTGAGCCCAAATTAATGGTCTTTATTTGATAATCCTTGCCTTGAAGGGAATCTGCATCCTTATTTGTGGCGGGAATAGCCACATGCAGTATTCTGGAACCAGAGGAATTCGTGGTAATGTGAGACCTGATCTTTGGATTCTTCTCTTTTTGGGTCTTCACTTGTGTTTTGGCCAGGATTGCTTCCAATCGAGCCTTGGGATCTGCAAGCATCAAAGCTTTTATTTTGAGCTGCTACTCTAGCCATGAGGGGAATTTTGTTTGATGATCTGGGGATTCATTATTCTCTCCTTCCTCCTGTTCCTTTGATAGTTCTCTCCTCTCATGCCTAGGAGCATCTTTGATATTTTCCTTTTCTTTGCTCTGATCCTCCTCTTATAGT
>VDFB02000017.1:169636748-169655358 GCA_007258455.2 Sequoia sempervirens
ATGCTATTTTCTTAGTTCAAATCTGGATGGTTTTAATCTGAATCTTTTGTAAGACAGTGTGTCTTCCTTGGGTAGTAAGCCTTGTTGTATTTGAGCAGTGAGCTATACGCAGTGTGCCTGAATGCAAGTGCATTCCCCATTCATATTTCCTTCTACTTTTAACAGGGTATAATCTTGTGGATTGACCTCCACCGTGGTTTTTCCCCTAATAGGGTTTCCACATAAAAAATCTTGGTGTTATGTGTGCTTCTGATGTATTGTTCATTTATGCTTTTATGATTAATGATCAAATATGAAATTAAGGTTAATAAGTTGGATAAGTTTGAGATTTGGTGACAACTGATTCACCCCCCCTCTCAGTTGTTTGCCCTTGAGTTTCCAACAATTGGTATCAGATTTTGTGGTTCCTTGGAAGAAGTTTAACAGCTTGAGGTGATCTGGGATGGTGACTTATAAGAAGGATAGTCCTAGATTTGATGGAACAAATTATTCTTTGTGGAAAGCTCGAATGGAGTGTCATTTGAGATGCATTGGTGAGCCCTATTGGAGCATTACAAAAAATACATATGTTATTCCACATAATGGTCCTACTACTTCTACTGAGATCAGGGATGTTGAATATAATATCAAGGCTAAGGAGGCATTGTTGAGTGCTTTGACTGATACTGAGATGACAAATGTAATGGATCTGAAGACTACTTATGAAATCTAGAAGAAGTTGGAGACCTTGTATGAAGGTGATGCAAATGTGAAGATTGCTAAGCTACAAAGTCTGAAAGGAAAATATGAAAAGTTGAAAATGAGTGATAATGAAAATGTTACTACTTTCATGCAAAGGGTAAATGAACTTGTGTGTGGTATCAAATGTACTAGTGAACAGATAGATGAATCAAAGATTGTTGCTAAAGTGCTTAGATCTTTGCCTGATTCTTACAAAGTCAAGGCTAGTGTTATTGAAGAACTCCAAATTGTGACAAATGTTACCAGAGATATGTTGATTGGTAAGCTTACTGATTTTGAGTTGAGTGAATTTGGTGATGCCCCTCCTAAGGTTGAATATGCATTTAAGGCTACTACTTTTGGAAGAGATAGACAGAGATATGATCTAGGTGAAAGTTCATCAAGAAAGAAATTCAAGTATGAGGATGAAATGAAACAGATGGATGAAGAAGCAAGAGAGCTTGAAGAACTTGAAGCATTGATTGTGAAAAGAGAAGCTAGAGGACAAGGTAAGTATAAGGGAAGGTTGCCTATTAAATGTTTCTCTTGCAATAAGATAAGTCATTTTGCATCAAAGTGTCTTGAGAGAGTTTCCAAGCCAAGATTTAACAAGCCTAAATTACAAAAGAAGTGTCACTATGTTGTTGATGAAGGTGAAACAGATGATGAATCTGGCAGAGGAAATGCAAGTGAAGATGAATTTGTGTTTATTGCTATCAAGGAAAATAAACCTGTGTCTGTTGAATCTACTAGTTGTACAAATGTGGAGAAATCCCTAGCTGCTAGAGTTGAAGAGAAAGATGAATGGGTAATTGATAGTGGTTGTTCACATCATATGGTAAGAGATAAAAGTAAGTTTGTGAATTTGGAAACGTATGATGGTGGTGTTGTGTGATTTGGTGATAATACAACCAGTGTGATCCATGGAAGAGGATGCATTTCTCTTGATGGTAAGCATAACACTGATGATGTCTTGTATGTTGAAGGTTTGAAGCATAATCTTTTGAGTGTTGGTCAAATGGTTGATAAGGGATACAATCTTCAATTCATGGATGGTAAGTGCAAAATATTGGGAAATTTTGGAAATGTGATTGCATCAAGTACACAAACAAAAGGTAATATCTTTCATCTAAATGCTGCAAGTAAAAGTTTTTTGATTGCTCAAGTTGATGAGAGTTGGTTATGGCATAGGAGAATGTGTCATGTTAACTTTGATAACATTGTCAAGATAAGTTCCACCAAGGTTGTGAGAGATCTTCGTAACCTAATGAAACCCATTAATGCCACATGCAAAGAATGTCAATTAGGAAAGAAAACAAGAATTTCATTTCGAAGTAAACAGAAAAATTCAAATGGATTTTTGGAACTTGTGCATACTGATTTATGTGGTCTTGCTAGAACTAGAAGCTTACAAGGTTACATATACTTCATGTTGCTTATTGATGATTGTTCAAGGATGATGTGGGCTACTTTATTAATGGAGAAATTTGAAGCTCTGGAAAAGTTCAAGATCTTTAAGGCTATGGTTGAGACAGAGACTGATTTGAAGATTAAGTGTCTGAGATCGGATAGAGGTGGTGAATTCACTTCCGGTGAGTTTAATTCTTTTTGTGAAGAGCATGGAATAAAGAGACAGTTATCTGCACCACAGACCCCTCAACATAATGGAGTTGTGGAAAGGAAGAACATAAAAATTCTAGATGTGGCTAGAACCATGATGCTAGAAGGAAATGTTCCTCATATCTATTGGAGAGAAGTTGTGAGTACTATTGTGTACACACTTAACCAGGTACAAATCAAAGGAAATACTGGTAAGACTCCTTTTGAACTATGGATTGGTCAAAAGCCTACTGTTAGATATTTCAAAATATTTGGAAGCAAGTGTTATATCAAAAGAGATGAAGATATAGAAAAGTTTGATGCTAGGAGTGATGGAGTCTTTCTAGGTTACGCTACTAAAACTAAGGCTTGTACTGGTGTTACAACAAAAGATTGAAGAAAATGGTTGAAAGTGAAATGTTAAGGTTGATGAAGACATACCTGCACTATCCAGAACATGTGGATATGATTCTAATGATTAGAATGATAGTACAAGCAAAGGAAAGCAAGGTTAGACTGCAAGTAAAGTTCAAATCATTCTGATGAATCAAGAAAATCAAGAAGGAGAAATTGATGGAAGAACAGAAGAGAGATCAGAAGAGCCTGAAGTTGAAGAACATTCTAAGAAGACTCTAAGGTATGTGAGATTGAATCATTCAGAGAATCAAATCATAGGTGATAAGAACAAAGGTGTCCAGACTAGGAGGAAAATTGCAGAAGAGTATTGTTTGATTTCAAAGACTGAGCCTAACAATGTGAATGAAGCATACAAATATGAGCATTGGGTTGAAACAATGAAAGAGGAACTGCAGCAAATTGAGAAAAATGATTCATGGATTTTTGTTCCTAGACCTAAGGATAAGAATGTAACTGGAACTAGATGGGTCTTTAGAAACAAAATGAATGAATAAGGTGAAGTGGTTAGAAACAAAGCAAGACTGGTTTGTAAGGGATATTCTCAAATGGAACGTATTGATTTTGAAGAAACCTTTGCCCCTATTGCTAGAATTGAAGTTGTGAGATTGTTTCTTGCTTATGTTTCTTATAAAGGCTACAAGGTTTATCAAATGGATGTCAAGTTTGCTTTTCTAAATGGAAAATTGGAAGAAGAGGTATATGTTGAGCAACATGATGGATTTCAGTTGACTGATTAGGAAGATATGGTGTGTCGATTGAAGAAAGCATTGTATGGTCTTAAGCAAGCCCCTAGAGCATGGTATGCTAGATTGGATAAGTACTTGGTGAAACTTGGATTTAACAAAGGTACTGCTGATAGTAATATGTATTTCAAGAATGATGATAAAGACTTGATTGTAGAAGTTTTTGTTGATGATATCATATTTGGAGGAGATGTTATCTTGTGCATGAAGTTTGCTAATGAGATGCAAAATGAATTTGAGATATCAATGATTGGAGAGATGAAATTCTTCTTGGGATTGCAAATTACTCAATTAGATAAAGGGATTTTTATATCTCAGTCCAAGTATGTGAAGGAATTACTGAAGAAATTTGGTATGGTAGATTCAAAGCATGTTGGTACACCCATGGTGACCGGATGCAAGTTGACAATTGATGATGATTCTCCAAAAGAAAATCAGACATTTTATAGATCAATGATTGGTGGATTGCTTTATTTGACTCAAACTAGGCCTGATATCATGAATGTTGTATGTATTGTTGCTAGATTTCAAGTTGATCCTAAAGAATCTCATGTGACTATTGTGAAGAGAATTTTTAGATTCTTGAAAGGGACAGTTGATTTTGGTCTATGGTATCCTAAAGATGATGATCTTACTTTGAGTGTCTTTACTAATGTTGATTGGGTAGGAGATGTGAATGACATGAAAAGCACTAGTGGTGGAGCATTTTTCTTGGGAAAGAAGTTGATTTCATGGTTGAGTAAGAAGAAAAATGCTATTTCTTTATCTACTATAGAGGCAAAATATATTGTTGCTGCTAATAATTGTACTAAAGTATTGTGGATGAAATAGATGTTCAAGGATATCGGAGTTGTGTATGATGAGCCTATTGTTATATTTTTGATAACTCAATTGCTATTAAAATTTCTAAGAATCTGGTGCAACATTCAAATACCAAGCATATATCTATAAAATTTCACTTTTTGAGAGGGAAGGTAAGTGAAAAGGAAGTCAAATTAGAGTATGTGCCTACTAAGAAGTAGATTGCAGATATCTTTACAAAGTCATTGCCTAATGATACTTTTGAGTATCTCAGAGGGAAGTTCAGGGTGATTACCCCTCCTAATCAGAACTAAGGATGCATTGCATTGCATCAAACTATGCATTTCATGATCATATTTTGATCCAGATTGATGTTGTGGTGGCTGCTACTCAGGGGGAGTAGTCAGATGTTCAAAAGTTCAGATATGTGGTTCAGAGATTGTATTGAAGAGATCTTTGTCATTGATATCAAAGGGTGAGAAGATTAAGGTGAAAAACAAACTATTGATTATCTGGGGAGAAGATCATGTGAGGAAAGAAAATTCGGAACTTAAAGGAAGAAGTGTAGTTGTGTTGATGGTATTTTTCACATCATGTGTTGCCATCAATGCCAAAGGGGGAGATTTTTGGATGTTGTGGCTGTGTTGCTGATATGTGGTTGTCATTGATGTCAACACTATTAAAACTGTTGCATTAGAAGTTGTATATGTTGAGGATATTGAGAAAATTGTAATAAGAAGTGCTACAGGTTGTCAGTAGTGAAGTGAAGTTCTTTATGTCGGTGTGTTTAGTACGTTGTTTTTTTGAGGTTGTGGACTAAAGGCTTTCTTGTTGAGTATGTCTAGTTTATCCACATTGATTTTTAGAGATCCACATGAAGAGTTGATCGAGTTATGGTGATTTTCATTCTGACAGTTTTTTTGTCGCTTCAGTTAGTGTTCCTGATTGAAGATTATGTGATTTTAGTAAGTTCAGTTGTTGTGATACTTCTCTAGTGTTTCATGGTATTTTTTGATGTTTCTAGTTTGTTCTCTATCTTTGTGGCATGTCTGCATTGATTGTTGTGCTCGTGATCCGATATTTTCTCTTGCTTGTTCATGTTTTTCATGTTCTTGGCCGACAAGGTGTTGAAGCGTGTTGTGGATCTTCGAGGAGAAATTAATTGAAGTGTTTTCATGTTGGAGATGTTGTTTTCCATCTTCACTATGTTATGGTCGACCTTGGTTGATTCACATGAATAATCTTTATTTTTTTTAGGTCGACTGCTTGTAATCATTTTATTATCTTTTTGTGATCGACTTATAGCGATGTAATTTCTCTTTGCGGATATATAAGAGCGATTGTTTGAAGTGTGAAAGAGGTGTAAATGTGAAGTGTATGAGTCCTATGTGAAAATAAAGTTCAGATCATTCGAAGGTAGAGAAGAGAGTGAAGAAGAGTGAAGAAGTGTTCATGTGCTTAACCAAAACTGTAACCAGGCATTAGTATATGTTATTTTCTCAGTTCAAATCCAAATGGTTTTAATCTGAATCTTTCTGTAAGACAGTGTTTCTTCCTTGGGCAGTAAGCCTTGTTATATTTGAGCAGTGAGCTCTAGGTAGTGTGCCTGAATGCATGTGCATTCCCCATTCATATTACCTTATACTTTTAACAAAGTATAATCTTGTGGATTGACCTCCACTGTGGTTTTTCCCCTAACAGGGTTTCCACGTAAAAAATCTTGGTGTTATGTGTGCTTTTGATGTGTTGTTCATTTATGCTTTCATGATTAATAATCATATTTGAAATTAAGGTTAATAAGTTGAATAAGTTTGAGATTGGGTGACAACTAATTCACCCCCCCTCTCAGTTGTCTACCCTTGAGTTGCCAACAATTTCTTACTATTATTCTTTCATATGTTTCTTCCAAGCATCCATATCATAGACAAGGCAGTGAACTATTTGAAAAGATGTCTCAATAAAAAGTGGTCTCATGGAATGCCATGACAAGAAAATGCAATTGGCAACTGGTCCTAGTTATTACTTATGCTATGTGAAGTAATTGCATCACTGCTTATGTTGACTTTGTAAACAACTATATTATAGTTGAAATTTTGTCATCTATCAACATCTAGTTATTAGTTATGGAATGTGAAGTAATTCTTTGAGTTTGAAAGATGTGCAATGTAATGTAATCAACGATATGAATATAAACTACACAAATCTATTAAGTACAATTCATTAGTTAAACTTTTTATTTTATTACCTGCATGTAGGTTTGTCTAACTCCACTAGCACTGGGAGGTGTTCCCACGAAACCTTCAATATTAGCCTATTGAACATCCAAAATAAGATATTATGTTGGTGTAATTAATTATTTAATTACACTTTAAGTTTACTTAGGCATATTTTATTTCCTAGGTTAATTATTATCCTTATCTTGTTGAGCTCTTTTTGCTCAAGATAAGATTAGGGTTGTTTTTTCTTGCTTTATTGCTTGATTTCCTTTTTGAAGGCTTTTGTATTATTTGTAAAACAATTACTTTCAATAATCATTATGCAGGTATTTGCTTGCACAAATTTTCTCTGAGGGTTTATAAAACATCTTTCTTTTTTGTTCTGAATATCTATTGCATGTGATAGGTGATTGCTTGCAGGTGATTCTTGGGGACTGTGAAGTTGGTTTTTCAACTTATACATGGTATCAAAGCTCTAGACCTGTTGTTGCCTATTTGTGTTTTGAAGATATTCTCTCACAATATTTTCTTCTGTGCAAGGGTTTCAAGCTAGGGTGATTTTTTGTAGATCTAGGGGTACACAATTTTTCTGTGCAATTTTGGGCCAAATGGACGTCGCCATCGTGTTCAGAGGCCCTAAAAACCCCAGAAACACCTTTCGTTTTGTCGATTTTGGCAAAATTTGAAAAAAAGGCAAAAAAAATTTACCCCCAAGTTCGTATGGCCCTAGGGCACACAGAACGAGGCTGAAATTTTCAAAAAAGATCAAAAAAATAATTTTTTTTTGCAAAAAAGTTGTGCCCACCGTTCTAAAGGCAAGCGCCACCGGAGCTCAGCTCGGCCCACGGGCTACCCACTCACCGCTCCGTCGCCACCGCCACCGACGGCTTCAACTCCTCTGCAGCCCGCACGCCACTCCATCTAGGTTTAGGCCCTGCGAGCTTTGCATGTGTAGACCGCGGTTGTATTGCGATCGAGAGCCAGCCCTTTTAGACCCCCGTCGGGCTTTAAGCCCCTTCTCTCTTGCAAGAGGTCACATTTGTGACCAGAAGTGGTCGAGCCATCCCCTAACTGCCAGCGGAGGTCACATGCATGACCAAGAGCGCCCGATCTAGCCCCTAAGTGCCAATGGCGATCTTATGAGCGACTAGGAGCTATATGTGAAGAAGCCAGATTTTTGCCCACATTTAGTGCTGAAAGGCCTTTTTACAGGGCTTTTTTTCATTTGCTCATAACTTTTGCAAACAGAGGCCTTTTTTCAAAAATGAGATATCATCGAAAAGTTGGTTCGACGAACTTCGCAGTGGTGGTGGTTTGATTTCTTGTTTTTTTAGTTTTTATTCCTTTTTTGCCTGTTAAAGCCAGAAGTTGTTGTTTTCACTCCGGGAGGCGTAACTCTTACGTCTTGGCTCCATTTTTCGAAAACAAATAGGAATTGGAAAGCTGGTTCAATGCTCTACATAGATCTCAGACCTATTTTTTTAGATTTTTTTTACCAAGTATCTGATATTTCTGTTTGATTTCAGCCTTTACCTTTTTAGTTATTTTCTTGGGAAGCATGTAATCAGGCTATTTTTTTGAGCTTAGCGAGCATTGTTTTTTTATTTGAGAGTATATATTGCTATTTTCTATCATGGATTTACATAATATTGCACCCCTTACTCCATTCAACTATTTTGGTTGGAAAAAAAAAATGGAGGTTCATTTGAAACATAAAGGGTTGTATAGGGTAACCATGGGTACAAAAATTGAACCTACAGGTGCTACTGAAAATAGAAAGTGGTTTAATAGTGGTTTAATAGGTGTGATGAAGCTTATGGTACATTATTTTTGTCTCTTTCATCTGACCTTCTTTTTCATATTGAGTCTTGCACTACACCCAATGAGATTTGGGCTACTTTAGAGTCTTTGTTTGGGAAGCAAGATACTATGAGAGGGTTTCAGTTAGAGAATGAGTTTATTGGCTTAAATCCTAGGGATTTTGACAACATATAGGATTTCTTCACCAAACTCAAGTCTCTTAGATTATAGTTGTCACAGTGTCATGTTCAGAAAGAAGACTCTTAGTTGATATTGTCCATTCTTTCTAAGCTTAGACCAAATTATTCAGTTTTTGTATCTACCTTTTATGCCACTAGGGATGCACTTGGTACAAGATTCACTATGCCATCTCTTGATGAATTTGCTTCATCTCTCACTCGAGAGCAAGCTAAGTCAGCTAGCATGGGCATGGTGAAGCCTTCTTCCTCCTCACGGGCACTTATTGCATCATAGGAGCCCAGAGATCAGAAGGCTTCTATAGGCAAAGGCAAGAAACAAAAACAAAAGGATTCCAAACCTCATGAGCAGCAAAAGGAGTCCTCAGATTCATCCTCCTCTTCTAAGGGGAAATCATCCAGGAAGGAGAAGGGTCCATCATGTGCATATTGCAAGAGGGGAGGACATGCAGAACATAATTGTTACAAGGACATTGATGAGTTGAAACATCTTCTTCAGAAACATCAGATTGATTTTCCTTCTAGGATGTCTGCATCATCTTCTTCTCCTCATTCTTCTTCTTCAGAACAACATAACACAGGCACAACTGGTTTACATACTTCATCAGATATGAAGGGACATGCTCTTTGTGCTTCTTCAGGTATTGGATCAGGGAGATGGCTTCTAGATTCAGGAGCATCTCATCATATGGAATCTTCACAGTCTATGTTAACTTCTTTTGAGCCTTGCACTATGTCTCCCATTTTGATGGGAAACAACACTTACATGAGTGTTACAGGGAAGGGGTCTATTAGTTTTGGGGACCACTCCTTTCAAGATGTCTTCTGTGACAAATAACCTTCTTTCCATTTATCAGATCACACATGGAGGCACTGGGAGATCTGTGGAGTTCACACCTGATTCGGTTATCATCAGAGACTTGGAGATTAGAGCAATTATGGCTATTGGGATAGTAGATCACTCATCTCAGTTGTATTCCTTCACCGATTTTTCTATTGATGATGCTTTTGTTCCTATAGTTGTTCCTCACACTTCTAGTGTGCATCATCATTCAGAGGAGAGATTTGGCTTCTTGAACATTAGTGTTCTCACTTCGGATCTTATTCTCGAGCCTTCCATTCCATCTCCTCCTCCTATTGCTATTGTTGGCTTCTTGAACATGAATCCATCCTTCTCTCCAACCTCTCAACCTCTTCCATCTTCTTCTCAACCTCTCCATATCTCACCTTTCAATTCTACCAGACAATCTCACAGCCGTAGATTCTTGCCAGCTGGGATTTTGCCTGCAAAAATCTATAAATATGATTGCCGGGAGCTCCAAATCATATAGAAATTTTAGGCAGGAAAACTATAGACAAATTTCAAGTAGTATTAGCATTCATAGTATTCAAAGTTTCATAGCATAGAATCATAGCATAGCAATAGCATAGAATCATGACATATTTTCAATCCATAACATCTTCTGTTTATAGCCCCTGTGTATAATTCACAGCCCCTGTCTATATCTGTCAACAATCCCATCTTCATCAGCATATAGAATAGAGATTTTCATTTGCATACTCATTCTACAGTAGCCATTTGGAGAAGCTGAGCTTACACAATCTGAGAGCCACAAGCTTCAAACAAATCTCTGGAGATAGAGAAAGACAGAACGTTTCTGAAGAAGTTTTATTTCATATTCAACTTTTATTTCAATTTCTTTAGTTTAAAGTTCTGTTAATTGTGTTTGTGTTTTCAATTAGATTACAAATTAAACAATACACATTTTTGGTGCCCATCGTGGGGCTCGAGCCCCTGTTTCTCATCTCTGTTTGCAATTTTTTTTGACAGATTACAAATAAAAACCTCAGAATAGCGCAAGAAACACGTTTCAGAAAGTCAATACCCAATTCAGCGCATTCGAGGACTTTTGCAGCGCCCTTGACATATATTGCAGCGCCCATAACGTATTTTGTAGCGCCCTTAACGTATTTTGCAGCGCCCTTGACGTATTTTGCAGCGCCTGTAATTCATTTTGTAGCGCTATTAATATGTATTGCAGCGCCCATAATTGATATTGCAGCGCCCATAAAGTATTTTACAGTGCCTATAATGTCTGTTGCAGCACAACTTTTAAAAGGTAGTATATTGTAATCTGTAATTTTAAAACAGTCTAACTGACTTTGACGCAGCCGCGGACAGTTAGTAATTTTTAAAGGATAAAACGAACCAATCTTAGGGTAGTCATCTAAAGTAAAACGAACCAATCCTAGGGTAGTCATCTAAAGTAAAAAGAAGCAATCCTAGGGTAGTCATCTAAAGAAAAATGAAGCAATCCTAGGGTAGTCATCTAAAGTAAAATGAATCAATCCTAGGGTAGATACATCATGTTTCGTTTTGGGCTTAAAAAGAATTTTCTTTTTATGTGAAGCAACATCTTCACTTAGTTTAGAAAATTTTCATTTGGTGCTTAAAATACATTAGTGTTTGCTTTGTCTTTGGTGATAGGCCTATGCTCTCCCCTTAACTGGGTGATCAAAATGCCAAACTCACCTATTTCCCTTTATGTATTTTCCTATTTTATTAACTCCTTTTAGAAGGCCTACTGTAGTGGGAAAAAGTACTCACCCTACGGGAACGACCTAAGTAGGAACAACTAAAGCCAAGTTTTCCAACCCACTATAATCAAATGCGGATGGTTGATGAAAATCCCATTCGACGATAGTGTGCATTGATAACCATCCCCAAAGCCTTTGTTCTAAAGGTAGGGAGGTCTCTCGAGGGAGTCTATCATTTGCCACACCGAACGGAAACCCTTACTACGAACCTAGTGTAGTATCTTACCGAGTCAGTTTCCGAACATCATTTTAATCACAGTGCAGGGGAGGGAAGAATCTACCCCCAAGATACTCACCATATAACTGCCAAGGATTGTTTGCTCAGGGGATCCGGTATCCACTTCCGTCACTCTGAGTACGCACCTGGAAAAGAAAAAAACACGGGCGCCCTTTCGGGGGTGACATGGCTGTGTGAGTCGACGCAGTTCTAAGATGTGGGCTGTTGATTGCTATGATGACCTACTTGAGAACTAAGAGTGAGTCTGTTTGAAGTGATTATCATGTGTAAAACCCGTTAAAACACTTTTTGAACAACATTTTGGTTATACACTTGATGTTTAGTATAGGACTTAAGACAACCATTTTAAAACTTGTTTGATGTGTTTTCAATACATTAATTTAGATAAGATCATCCAAAACACTCATTATCACATTGATTAATCTCATGTTATGAGATTGGAAATCCACAAATTTTGTAAAGAAATCCGTTTCCAAAATGATTAAGAAGCCAAAGAAACCCCTCAACCATAAGAAACTATTGAAGAAGCAACGATTCTTGTATCAAAGTCAAAAAAATTTACTCAAGTATAGAACCTTTCTTCATAGGTATCATGATTGTGTTAGAGGTTTTTCAGATGATTATGCTATAGAGCCCTTGTATTCACAAGCTTACTTTCAAAGAAGAGCCCTTTCTCAAAGGCATAACCATAGTCAACGCATTCGTTTCAGTTATATTCCTCAACCCGCAATCGAATATTCTACTCGTCCAAATCAAATTTTGCAATAGAGAACTTAGAATACATTAGGCATCCATTTCAAAATCCATCCTTTTACAAAGCCATGATCAAAACTTCATAAAGTGCAAAATCATCCTTTTCTTGATCTTTTGCTTACATTCCTGCTAAACATGATTTTCATCCTTTCACTTAGGGAACAACACAAGCTACAAGATTATAAATTTTCTGTAAGTCATAGAATCTTCATTCTATCATGACTTTCATATATATCACATAAATTGCACTATTTCACTCTTTTGATCAAAAGTAAGTAGAATTTGGAGCAAAATCTATGCCTGTCTTCACGAGATCTCAAAAACAAATGAAAAAAGATGAGGGAGAAACCACTACCAGTAAAATGGGTGACCGTAATGAAAAAGAAGAGGAAACGTTTAATCTTGATGAATTAATAGAAGAAAAGCTTCAAGAAGCAGAACAAGATCCCCAATTCCATACTCTTATGGAAAGAATTCTAGAACGTAACAAAGAAAAATATTTTCTTTCATTAGCTAATCAAGGAGCTAAGTTGCCTCACACTTTTGACATAGAAGGGATTAAACAAAATCTTGAAACTCCTCCTAATGACTTTAGTGCTCTTAACCAACAGATAAAAGAATTACAAGGGAAAATAAAGGAAATACAAGGAGGTACAACAAAGAAATATGTTTTGGAAGACATATCTCCTTATCCATTTGATAGGAGTCTTCAAATGATCCCATTTCCAAAACATTGTGAAATTCCTAAGTATGATAGGTATAATGGAAAAACTGATCCCATTGACCATGTTAGGGATTTCCGAAACATGAGTCTTGAATTCGCCTATGACGATACTTACTTGATGTGATTATTTCCATGAAGTCTAGGTGTACAATCCATGGAGTGGCTTTCAAAAATCACTCCACCTATCAAAACTTTTGAGGAGTTGATAAATTAGTTTATATCACAATACTCCTACAACATTCAACACCAGATAACAATGCTTGATCTTTGTAAAGTGAAACAAAAAGTAGGAGAACCCTTCACTACGTTCTTGCAAAGGTGGAGAAGGTTATTTGCACGATATTCTCGTCCTATTCCTGAAAAGGAAAAGATGGATATCTTTATTAATAGCCTTGATCCAGAATTAAGTTATAGGCTTAACCTTCATTGTCCTCATAACTTTGAAAAATTGATTGAAAACGCAATCACCATTGAAGGGGCCTTGGTTAAAAGGGGAGTGATAAAACTTGATAATCCAAGTACATCAAATCAAAACAACAACGATAAAACAAGGTTTTGGAACAGAAACAAAAATGTTGTCAATGATGGTATAGTGGATGCAAATAATTTATGAACAAGACCATCTGTTTTCAATCTATCAAGTGCTCCACGAAACAAACCACAAGGAAATACAATTCAACAAGGAAACAACAATCAACAAGGACAAATTTCCAAGCAAGAAAACATGACCAATCAAAATACCAATCAAAATCGTGGTAATTTCAATAATAATCTTGGCAATGCCCAAACATCAAATCCATCTAGACCTTCATTCTTTTCAAATCGACGGACTTTTACTGCTTTGGGTCAATCTCTTGAGTCTGCTCTCAAGGAGCTTCTTGATAATAAGGTTATCACCTTACCGCCACAAAGAGATTATGAGCCACGAGTCAAACCACCATCATGGAATGACTCGTATTATTGCAATTATCATCAATGTAAGGGTCATAGAATGAACAATTGTCAAGCTTTGAAAAATCTAGTACAAGATTTAATTGACAATGGTACCATTACAATTGAGGGACATCATACCAATGACGATCATCAAGCATTCAAAGATCCTTTGCCAAACTATAAAAAGGGGGAAATATCAGATACCAAAGCCAAAAGTATACATAATGTTGAAGACAATATAATACGTCACATCCACACATATGATCATCGGGTTAATGTTATCAAGATCAAAGGAAAACAAGAATATCAACAGGTTAATGTGACAACACAAGGTCAAGCAAAAGTTGTTCTAAAAGGAAGTTCATCTAAAACAACTATTTCTCCTCCTAGTCAGTATAATCTGGTTGATCAATTGAGAAAAACATCAGCTCAAATATCCATCCTTGAACTTCTCAAAATATCCCTCATACACAAGAATATTTTAGAAGAAGCTCTTGTAAACACAACTGTTGATACTAATTTAGATGTAAACAGATTCCAAGCCATGGTGGGACATTTGTCTTCCCCCACTTGTCTTTCATTTTCCGACAAAGATGATGCTTCCATGACACATCCACATAATTCCTCACTCTATCTTGAAGTCATGATCCATAAACATCGAATTAGACGTGTCTTAATAGATGGAGGAGCTGGTTTGAATATTTGTACTTTAAAGTTAATAAATGACTTAGGAATATCAGAAAATGAAATTGATCCATGAAGGAAGATAACCATCAAGGCATATGATGATGAAGAAAGAGCTTCTAAAGGATTAATATTGCTACCAATCAGAGTGGGACCTGTTGTGAAGAATGCATTTTGTCAGGTTCTAGATCGAGATCTATCTTACAACATACTTTTGGGTCATCCGTGGATTCATGATATGCAAGCAGTACCATCAACATATCATCAATGTATCAAGTTTCCATATGATGGACAAGAAATAACTATACAAGCTGATTACAATAGTACCCAAACTTGTTCAAATCTTAGAGTAACTCAAGATGTATTTGTGCCACACAATAGGGAAGCTCTTGCTGTTTCTTCTTCCAATCTACAAGTCCAATTGCAAGAATTGACAAAAAATCTTGATACTAAGAAAGTTTAAAGACAAAGGGGTAGGTGAATATTCACTATCTCTCTCTACTTTACCTCCTTCTCCAAGATCACATGGTTTGCCAACTTTATCAAATCAAAAGATTGCAACCGCTTCTACATCTCAAGCTTCCGTGCCAATCACAAAGTTTGATGGAAAATTCATTAGAGCTAATACCACTGAAGAAGAAGCTGAAGATAGGGACATCCTAAATTGGCTATACAAAGATGAAGATGACTCTCTCTTACACATTAAGCTACCTAAAGAACAATATGGTAAGGGGTATGCTATCATGCAGAAAATGGGCTATGAAGGAGATGGTCCTATAGGGAAACGAAGAGAAGGAATTGTGGAACCAATTCAACCTATTTCAAAGCATTCAAGTGATAAAACAGGACTTGGATATGGTAAAGATAAAGAAGAATCTACTTCACAGCAAGCACAATTAACTCATGAAGGAGGATTAGTGTCAGATAAATCTCATGAATCAGTTTTCCAATTGCAAAATAGTTCAGATACTGATTCTAATGAATATGAATGGGACACCATTTATAATGATGAATTTTGGAGGGATAAACAAGTTGATGCCATACACAAATATGCACCTGTTCTTATACAAGGAGAAGGCTCAAGGCCTCCACTTGATTTTGTTTTACAAAGCGATCATAACTCAAGTGAGGAAGAATCAGATTCTAGCGCAATTGACGATCAACAGGAAAATACCATCATAGACCTTGTCTACCATGAGGATGATAACCATATCATGACTTTGACAATTCAAGACCTTACCCAACCTAATGATCCTATGCCTTTAGTTTATCCAGAACTTATAGATTGGGACATTAACGCGCCCATCCACATTCCTACATTCAATAATGATGAGGACATTATAAATTTCCTTTGTTCCTCAAATGAAGAAGACAATTGTTTCATTCAAGAATCTTATACTCATGATTTTGATAAGGAAGGTGTCAAGTCTCTTAGCTGCAAAATAAATGAAATAAAAGATGGATCTATTGGTGAAAACCGAAAAAAGGCAGTGATAGATCAAAACAAGAGAAAAATAAAGAGTGAATCTAACAGTGAAAACCTTTCTGAGGCACTGAAGGATGAGAAACTTGACACTCTTCCCAAGTATTATCATGAAAGATCTTCTATTTTGATCGAACCAACAGAATCAATCAACATAAGTACACCAGAGAAGCCAAAAGTTTTGCAACTTGCAGCATCATTAACAGTTGAAGAAGTTCTAAAATTCATGCAATTCTTGAAGGATAATCAAATTAACTTTGCTTGGTCATATGCTGATATGCCAGGGTTAGATCCTAATCTGATAATGCATCATTTATCTATTAAACCAGGAGCAAAACCTGTAAAGCAAAAACTCAAAAAAATGCATCCACATGTTGCATTATTGGTCAAAGAAGAATTAAAGAAGCTTTTGGATGTTGGATTCATTCAAACTATTGATTATGCAGAATGGATTTCCAATATTGTACCTGTTTCAAAGCCAGATGGAAGGATCAGAGTTTGTACAGATTTCAGGGATTTAAATAAGGCTTGTCCCAAAGATGATTTTCCTTTGCCCAATATAGACATGATTGTTGACTTAACTGCTGGCCATGCAATGTATTCATTAATGGATGGATTTTCAGGATACAACCAGATAAAAATTGCACCAGAGGATCAAGATAAAACAACGTTCACATGTCCTTGGGGTACCTATTGCTGGAATGTAATGCCATTTGGGTTAAAGAATGCTGGAGCTACTTATCAAAGAGCAATGACAACTATTTTTCATGATATGATGCATACATTCATGGAAGATTATGTTGATGATTTACTGGCCAAATCTCACACACGAGATGAACACCTGGAAATCTTATCAAAAATCTTTATCAGAATGGAGAAGTTCAATGTTCGACTCAATCCAAAGAAATGTGTCTTCGGCGTTACATCTGGAAAACTTCTAGGATATATTGTTTCAGAAAAGGGTATAGAGGTTGATCTAGAAAAAGTACAAGCTATAATGGACATGCCTCCACCATGAAATATCAGTCAATTAAGATCCTTGCAAGGAAGATTACAGTCCATTAGAAGATTTATAGCTCAACTGGCAGACAAAAGCTTGCCATTTACACATTTATTGCATAAAAATGTCCCATTCAAATGGGATGACAAATGTGAAGCAGCATTCAATCAGATCAAGCAATATCTTACGCATCCACCAGTTTTAATTCCACCTATTCCAGGAGAGCCACTCATACTCTATATTTCAGCAACAGAAGTATCTTTGGGAGCATTGCTAGCACAAGAAGATTCTACAGGTAAAGAAAGGGCCATATATTATATCAGTAGAACCTTAACAAGACATGAGTTAAATTACAGTTTCATTGAAAAAGCTTGTCTTGCAGTAGTGTTTGCTTCTCAAAAGTGGTGACATTATATGTTGGCTCATACAGTTAAGTTGATAACAAAGATTGATCCATTGAAATACCTATTAAACAGAGCTACTTTAACAGGAAGACTTGCAAAATGGGTAATGATCTTAAGTGAGTTTGACATTCACTATGTAGATTGAAAAGCTATTAAGGGATAGGTCATTGCAGATCAGTTGGCTGAAGCACCTTTACAAGAAGAAAATCCAATGCACATTGAGTTTCCTAATGCAGATGTTTTTACAACAACAATTTAGAAATCATGGGCATTATACTTTGATGGATCTTATACACAATATGGCTCGAGGGCAGGGATTTTCTTTGTTACGCCTGAAGGACATACCATTTCACGATCATATAGGTTGATGTTTCTTTGCACAAATAGCATAGCTGAATATGAGGCATTGCTTATAGGATTGAAGATAGCTTTGGAATGGCAGATTACAGAGCTGGAAGTTTACGGTGATTCACAACTTGTCATTAATCAAATTAATGATGATTATCAAACCAAAGATGATAAGCTGCTACCTTACAAGAATATGGTGGATGATTATAAGAAGTATTTTGTGTCAATCAAGTTTTCACAAATATCAAGGATTGATAATAAAGCTACAGATGCAATGGCTACCATTGCTTCTTTATTACAAATATCTAAAGATCAAACCAAGTATGAATTCTTGGTGGAACAATTGTTTTCTCCCGCCTATGATAAGCCTGAAACCCAAGTTATATGTCATTTGACCGGTTCAGATTCACCTTTATATGGCAAGACTTATACCTATTTGAAAGATAACATCTTGCCTTCAGATTTATCTCGCAATCAAAAATGGAATTTCATTCGCCAATCATCCCATTATACCTTAATTGCCAATATCCTTTATCGACGTGGTCTTGATGGTACACTCCTTAGATGTCTTGAACGTGATGAATCTGAAAAAGCCTTACAAGAGGTTCATGGTGGTATTTGTGGAACTCATTTGAGTAGTTTGACCTTAGCCAAGAAACTTGTCAGAATGGGGTACTATTGGCCTACCATGGAGAAAGATTCTTTTAATTTTGTCAAGAAGTTTTCTAAATGCCAGATTCACGAGAATCTTATTCATGCACCTGCATAAGAACTGCAACCTTTTGCTTCAACATGGCCTTTTTCTCAATGGGGATTAGATCTTATTGGTAAAATACATCCTTCATCGTCAAATGGTCATAAATTTATCATCACAGCTATGGATTATTTTACAAAATGGATTGAAGTTGTTCCTCTAACAACAGTGACTGGTAAACAAATATCTTCATTGATC
>VDFB02000017.1:169655458-169671479 GCA_007258455.2 Sequoia sempervirens
TGACCATATGAAGAAGGAGGTCGTGCTAGACTTTAAAGACAACATTTTTGACCCTAAGGTGGTGGCAAACCCTAAAAGCCATAGGGAAGGGGATTTTCAAAGAATGATCAAACATGGGGACTGGTTACCAGGTCACTGACTGAATTAGAGCCCATACACCATATTTCCTATTTTGAGCCCATGTCCTGTCGGTAGATGCATGTGCCAGGAGATTTGACAAGGAGATAGGAGTTATAATCAGCAGCAGAATAAGGGTTACAATCAATGTAGCAACCATCTGAGATATGTTATGTATCCCTATGAATTGGGGTGTCGAGAGATTTTACAAAGAAGCAATGGAATATTTTTGGAACATTGGGACTAAACAATTAGCTTTTTATGAAGATGAAACAGAGGGAAAACCTAGTGAAGTCCACTCCTCCCTGCCACACTCTAGAAATTCAAATGGACCTTAGGGCTTTTTCACAATGTTGGCCTCATCTATAACTACAATGATGATAAAAATGTTTATCCTTTCTGTGTGGCTACCTTTATGCCTGCAAGTGAAAAGATCCGTAAATATTATGATTTCGCAAAAATAATAAATGGGGTAAAGATGTTGGACGCTTGAGGAATTACAACACTAAATGCAAGTTCAAGCACTCTTCTTTTCTGGTGCATTTAATTCTACATCAAAACTCAAAGTTCCTTGAGAGGTATTTATCATTGTTTAGGTTTGATGTAAATGGTCCATACTAGTTTATTTCTGTTTGGACCCATGTTCTTTCAAAGACATGGTATTATTATTGGTTTATGGATTATTTTATAAGGCTAGTACTTGTAGACTTGTCCCTATGCCCTCCAAGGTGTTTCTCTCCTGAATTATTGCAATGGATGAGAGGCTCGCAAACCCTGGTTGATTATTTTCTTGGAGATGAATTCACATTCATCAAATTTCATGGTTTCCTTAAGGATCCTTTCAGGCTCCCTAAGTTTGTAATGGATAGGTTTTTTTATTTAGAGGCGTGTCGATAGTTAACTATTGGCCGACAAAGACTCTATGGTGCCGTGAAAACACAAAATAGGCTTCACCGACTCCCTTCACCATCACCAACAGCCAAGTAACACTAATAAAGAGGAAGGCATAGGAGGTTCTTACAAAAAAATTGGCACATTTGGGCCTGGTTCTCTTTTGTGATGCATGGAACTACAACTTGATAAGGCACCTCCCAACTATCAGGCATGACAGTCGGGAGTATTTTGAATCAAGAAAGAATTTGATTGAAGAGAGGCCAAAATTGTACATCAACTTAGCTAGCATACCATTTGACTAGCCACCATGGATTGACTTTTATGTCAAGATGCTAGAGTATTATTCAAGACTTCTGATGGGAAAGTCTCTAAGTACACAATTGAAGCACCTAGGGTGGTCAGAGAGAAAGAAGGAATATTTATGGAGGTTCCGATAGGAAATGAAGAGCCTCCACACCATGTATGGGAAGCTCCAACCACATGATGAAAAGTTTGATGAAATTTATGATAAAGAGGTTGACACTGAGGATAGTGATCCTAAGAGTGATCTAGAGATTGAACAAGGAGAGATTCCGCTCCAC
The DNA here is from genome assembly GCA_007258455.2 of Sequoia sempervirens. Lineage (NCBI taxonomy): Eukaryota > Viridiplantae > Streptophyta > Pinopsida > Cupressales > Cupressaceae > Sequoia > Sequoia sempervirens. Next base: position 169,657,051 of record VDFB02000017.1, read on the forward strand.
ACTTCTTAGCCCTAGGAGCTCGATAAAGGAAAGGGATTGAAATGAAGGGAACCACATGTCACATCCTCCATCAACACCCAAGGAAAGGGAAAGAGAACCCGATGGTCGCTAAAGAGGCCCACTGATGGCTACAAAATGTCAAGTTTCAACGAGATCAGCTGCCAAGGGATTTGAATCTCCTAGTTTCGCTCATGCAAAGAGGAGATGAGTCCAGGACCTAGGTGGACCCGATGCACCTACCAGAGGAGAAGAAGTGGAGTCCACTCCACTAGGATATTCGGCTTCAGCGGCTCAGGTAAGTTTCACTCCCCCTCTTGTTTTTGCTTCTGCATCTTTGGTTATTCCCCCGCCCCCATCTATGGAAAAGAGTCCCCCCTCCACAAATTCTTATCTTTTTGTTCTAAATGAATCGCCAACCATATTCAATAATGAAACCTGTGAGGAAACCCTGCGCGCTGAGTGAGCATCATCCGCGTCAGCCGCGATTGATTCTTTAATTTCCCTATCAAGGGATCCCATTGAAAAAGCTGAAGCATTCATGTTGCCAATTTTATCGACTCCATCTTCTTCTGGATGAATGCCACTTTTTCCACCCACTTCCCCTTTCACTCCAATGGGCGTTCCTCCTCCATAGTCCCCATATGGTATCCCACCATTTTCAATGATAATGTTCCACTTTTCCTCCCTGTAATCTCATACAAATGAGGCTTCTCCATCCATCACTCTATTTAGTCTCCCTCTAGGTGCTTCCATTGCTGCACAGAGCATCGATACCCCACAAAGTCTCCTAGGTCATTTCAATGAGACAAAGCAAGCCCGATAGGCTAGAAAACAAAAGTGGCAGATGAAAGTTGTTGCACAATTAGATAATAAGAAGATTGAGGCTTATTTCAATGAAGAGAAAAATTCCATGTTGACTGCTATGATGAAGCTGCTAGTATCCAAGCCAGAGGGAGAGATGCAAATGGAAGATTACAACATCGGAGCTATGGGTCTAGATTTAAGTGAAACTCGTGTATGTGACAAAGTGGTTCGAGCCAAGGCCACCTAGAAAGTGGTCTATACTAACTATGAGAAGTTGGAAAATAAATTAAAGAAGTGCAAGGAAGAGTTGGTAAATGTAAAGAACACAATGAGTAGGTTGCGGGCAAAAATCAAGGGCATAGAGGTGGAAATGGCTCACATAAGGAAAATATAGGATCAATAGGGAGAAGCAACTAAGTTGCTCGAAGAGGCTCAAAATGAACAAAGTTGGATTTATGCCAAGATACAAAAGTTGAGGATTGAGCTTGCTGGTGAATAATAGACAAATGAAGAATACCAGTGTATTCAGGAAAACATGCAGAAAGAATTGGACAGTGTTCGATCTCAGGATTTTGACAGTCTAAGAAAGGCCCAAGTAGAAATAGAAAGGGAAAAGTAAGAGAAGTAGGAGATCAAGTCTATTTTGTAGACTCATGATATCGAGAGGTCAGAAGGTTGAACTTTGAACTAACAAACGCCCTCCAGGAGAAGAACCAGATGGAGGAGAATATGAAGGCCAAAGAATCTCAACTCCATCAGGAGTTGGCTACCATGCAAGGATTTGGGATCCTACCGATATTGAAAAGACTGATATCCACACATTTGGAAAGGATCATAGTTGTAGTTGCTACTCTAAAGACTGTCTTGCAGTTTCTAAGGGATGCTTGAGAACTAGACGAGAAGGTTGGCCTGGTGGTCAACCAAATTCTACAAATTTATGCTCCCCGATCCGCAGAATTGGAAAACCTAATTTCTAGGTTGTGCAAAGCTACTGAAGAAGATTTAAGAGGTGCAAAGATTCTGGATCAAAGGGCTGCCTCAAAGAAAGCAAGTGAATTTATCAATTGCTACAAGGTTGCGACAAAGAGCAAAGAACGTCAAGCAACGTTGAATAGAAAGGTCAATGAGAAAAAAAAGGATTTCAATGTTTTGCTTGATTTCAGATTGCCTGCCCTTTTCTCACCAAATGGAGGAGCACTATTAATTGAGCAGGTCGGGAATGTAATCAAACACAAGGTCCAAACTTCTACAAAACTCCCAGGTATAAGCCCATTGCCCACTGTTGATGATATCGAGAAGGAAATTCTTCCCCTTTCTCAGCTCTATTATCACATTGGGGTTGTTTCATCAAGGTGGGGAGGTGTTTCTTTTAAAGAAGTTTTTGATTTGGATCAAGCATACAAGATTCTTCACACTCTCATCTGGTCCACTAACCTAGATTGGGAAGTACAACACTCCACCTTCCTCAAACTCCAAGAGTTTTTAGAGCTCTAGGTTTGTGCCTCCACAAGCGAAGGCCCCTTGTGATTCGCCAGAACTATAAAGAAAATTTTGCTTTTTAATCTTTTTGGTTTTTGGCTTTTACCTATTTCAGCTTCGAGAGATGTTCGCACTTAATGAAGAAGAGACTGCTCTAAAAGGCATGCAATACGCCACATGGTGGCTACGTGACTTTTGTATATCGCTTTCCTTTTAGGTGTGAGCCGAGACACGTGTCAGCTTGGTAGGGATTTTCTTCAAAGTTATTCTCATGAAACTGAGATTTCCCACCCGCTTGACACATCATCTATTCATTTGAGTAGTTTTGTTTTGTGGAATGGCCTATTTGAGCGAAGTTTGTCAAAACACGGTGGGTGTCTTATCTTCAAGGTGGAACCTTCGAGTCAGCACCATCAATCTGTATGATTGATCAATTAGATTTTTTCCAAGTTGTTTTCAGAATCCAATTGTTTTCCAATTGTGATCTTTGCTAAATATCTAAAAGACATTAATGAAACAGTTGGGACTTAATGAGCAAAGATTGTTGTGTCTAATCAAGATCTACAATCGGATCGTGGGCTATTAGATGCAGGAACCTAGTAGTTTTTACTTCTAGAATGTTGGTGGCGGTGTTCTCTTCTCCCAAGTTATAAATAGGGGTTGGCAACATAAGTAGAGGGAGTTTTTTCCTTACTTCAAATTTTTTTTCAAAGGAAATAGATCTAGTAGGAAGTTTTATTGTTTTCAGAAGTAGAAAGTTTTACAGAATATTGCTATTCTCCAGCATGTTATATTTTAACTCAAACTATCATTGGATTGGCATCCGACCTTTGCTTTTCAGTTCATTTGATATTGAAAGTTTGATATATTTAGAAGAAATCTCTGAAACTGTGCATGTTATTGGCCTTTGTCAAATTTCTTCTTTATGTTTTCGTTCAAGTTAAAAACATTGTGTTAAGCTCATTTTAATAGTTTGGGTAGCTAATTTCCATGTTGTTAAGCTTCTATGTTGAACGATAGCTTTCAAGAATCGGATTAGGTCTATGAACTTTTCCATTTTCTGTAAAATTTGTTGTTTCCTATATTATGACATAAAGGGAGATAGAGTTTTCCTGTAATTTTCTAGATATTTTTGTTAACTTGTAGAGTTTTTATGTTTGATTAGATCTTAATGGGTGCTTCCCACATGGAGATTTGAAAGACTGCACTGTGCTTGTATTTAGTCTCTGTTGCTTGTCCTCTTCCCAACAATGAAGGGTTTGTGGCATTATGTGTCTATTATATCATTCATAGAAATTAAGTTGAGGTTTGAAATATTGTAAAAGCTTTGGCACATCGCCATTTTCATGTTTTATTTACATTTCTTTCTACCTTTTTCTCCCAACACAAAGAAGAGTCGACTTTCTATAAAAATCCCAAAGGTTATTCAGTGAGGCACAAATTGGTCCCCCATTCACTAAATTTCCCAAGACTGTTAGAGAGGTACAAGCTTTGATGATCAACAATTTTCATTCTTTATGTCTTTCTAGTTAATGTAAGTTTGAATTTCTCTTCAAAAGTTCTTTTGGGTATTCAATCTATTTTAGATTTCTAACATGGACTGATCAATAAAATCATTGTAAGGTATAGGTTCCCATTAATAATGATTGATGTATCATGAACTACTTGATGAGAAAAAAGTAATTCACCAAAATTGACTTGAAGAGAAACTACCACCAGATCAAGGTAAGGGGATGAATGGAAAAAACCTTCAATACTAATGAGGGCCTAGATGAGTGGCTAGTTATGCCCTTTGGATTGAAAAATGTGCCAAGAAAATTTATGTGATTCATGAATGAGGTGTTAAGGATATTCTTGGGTAATTTTGTAATAGTCTATTTGGATGACATCCTAATTTTTAGTAGGACTAAAGAAGAACATTTAGAGCATATTACATTATTATTACAAAGAATGAGAGAATAAAAAATTATAATCAATTTAAAAAAGTATAGTTTCATGAAGGAAGTACTAGTTTACTTAGGATTTGCAATCTCAATGAAAGGCCTAAAGATGGATCCAAAGAAATTAAAATTTATTTTGGAGTGGCCCACACCAACAAACACATGAGAAGTAAGATATTTTCATGGCTTATCTAGTTTCTATTGAAATTCTTTAGAAATTTTAGTAGCATTTTTGCATTGCTAATGGAGACCATGAGAGGGACAAGAAATAATTCAAGTGGACTTTAGGGGTGGAAAAATATTTTGAATTATTGAAGAAGAAAGTCACACATTAGCTAGTATTGGCCCTACAATATTTTTACAAGATATTTTTAGTGGACTATAACATAAGTGGGAATGAAATTGGGGTATTTTTATGCTAAGAAGGAAGACCAATAGCTTACTTTAGTGAGAAACTAAATGATTACAAGAAGTGGTAGATAGTTTATGAATAATAATTTTATACCATAATATAAGTGCTCAAGAAGTAGGTACATTACATGTTACCTAAGGAATTTGTGTTGTACATAGATCATCAAGCACTACAATACCTAAGTAATCAAACTAAAGTAAATTAGATACATAAGTAGTGGTTAGAGTTCATGTAAAATTACAACTTTGTGTTGAAACACCAAAGTACTAAGCCTAGTAAGGTTGTTGATGCATTGAGTAGAACATATAACTCGCTAAAAATGAGGATTGAAGTACTTGGTTTTGATTCTAGAGCTAAAAAAATTGTATGAGTCTGATCCCAACCTTGCAAAAGCATGAAAGATATATAAGGAGACAATTTTTTTTATAGAAGTGATTGTATTGCTTTATTCAAGATGATATGTTATTCAAAGGGTTTACTAATTGTATATACCAAAAATCTTCACAATAGACAATATGTTTAAAGAGAAAAATTATGAAGGCTTGGCTAGATTTGTTGGGATAGAAAAGACAATTGCCTCAGTCAATGAAAGCTATTTTTGGCCACAAATACAAAAGGATGTGAGGAAATTTGACCAAGGTTGTGGGAATTTCCAAGTCACCAAAGGATATTGTCAAAATATTGGATTATATCAGCCCCTACTTGTTCCATTAAAACCATGGGAGGACATAAGAAAGGACTTTGTATTAGGATTGTCAAGGACACACAAAGGAAATGATTCAATCGTGACCATCATATACAAAATTTTCAATATGGAACACTTAATTTCATGTAAGAAAAGAAATAATGTGGTACACATTAAGTAGTAAGATTACACAATTTACCAAAAAGCATAGTCTTAGATAGAGGCACTAAATTTATGGGATACTTTTGAAGAAACTTGTGGAAGAAGATGAAAATAGAATTGAAGTGAACTTAAAAAACCATTTGAAAATTGATGGGAAAGCATAAGTATTAAATAGGAGCTTGAGTAGCTTGTTGAGATGCTTGGTTGGATAGAAAGCAAGGAATTGGGACATGGTTTTATCGTAGATAGATTTTGCATATACTTTGTGAATAGAAGCATCGAAAGGAAACTATTTTAGATTGTAAATGACACTAGCCTAAAGAATGTATCAAAGCTAAGAGATATTAGTAAAGAAGGAAAGAGAAGTGTAGAGGAAAATAATTTTGTTGAACACATTAAGAAAATACATGAGGGAGTAAGAATCCATTTGGCAAGGATGAGTGAAAGAATAACAAGAAGTATACAAAAGTAAGAGAAATGTAGATTTTTTATGGAATATGAGTAACAATCTAACTTAGAAATGAGAGGTTTCCCACGAGGATGCACAACAAACTAAAAATGAGAAAATTGAGTCCTTGTAGAATCATAAAGAAGTTTGATTCAAGAAAATCCCATGAGGTGGATTGATAAGAGAACCTTGGTATATTTATGTAGACACTTAAAAAATCTTGATTGATACTATGTATTTGATTGTGATTAACTAACACCATTTCTTCCTAAATAACTTCCGACTAGAACCAATTAATTAAATAATCAACATTGTTTAGTTAAATTCAGCTATTAATCAAATAATTAAATTTATTAGATTAATTCACCCTTCTTCTAACTAATATTCATCATATTTAATCACCCTTCTTTTGGGCTTGACCCATGATTTTTTATTTTCTGGGCTCTGCCCGTGTGCTTTCTTACCACCCAAACTTTTTTTTGTGAATTTGTATTTAATCTCTTTATTAATATAGATTAGCGGCTTATTCATAAAAAAAAAAATCATTTAATTCAATCCCCCTAAGTCTTCTCATTTGATTAAATCAATCAAATCAAATGTCACAATCCCCTAACCCCTTCCGATTAATTAATTCTAAATTAATTAATCCTAAATCGCCTTTTAAACATCATTAATAAATCATCCAACTTTTAACTCCTCAAGAGTTAAATCAACCCATGGTCAACTAACTAGGTATGAAATTCATTTCTTTTAATTAACTAATTCCTCTTTTTATCCTCACAAAGACATATTCCAAGGAATATTCCTCCCAACCACCTCTTATTCAATTTCCCTCCAAAGGTTTTCAAAAACCTTTCACATCCTCAATAACTCCTTTTACAAATGCAATAACTTTTCTTACATCCTCTCACATCTCAACCACATTCAATAAATTCTTCTTACAATCTTTGAAATCCTCAACCATTCTAATGTATTTCTCTTCCATTCTCCTCCACTCACACATTTCCCAAAATGTGCTCCACCTTCCTCCAATAGAATTGGGACAAGTGTCACATTCTCATTGGTTCTCATTTTATCCCACATTCACCAAATCCTCTCATTCTTCAATCCTTGAGTTCTATAAATAAAAGAATTCTCTTCACAATATGGATCCACAACTTCAAGCATTATCACTATAGCCATTTCCATACTTAGCATTTCATCATTTTCATCTATTTTGAGCATAGTTTCACCATTTGGAGTTAATCTCACATTTGGAATCACATTCAACATCAAATATTATCATTGGGATTGGGAAAGGGCTTCCTTTTCACATCAAAGGAGCACCACTCCCCCCATGGGATGGAGGTTTCCTTAAGTTAGACTAGATTACATGCTTTGTTGGATTTATTTCAAGTTTTATCATGTTTTCCTGTCTTCTTGATCAAAAAATCTCATAGGGAGTGTTTTGTTTGATTTATAACATGTTTAACACTTAATTGATGTTTCCTGTTAGTTGATTGCAGATTGGATACTCACAATTTCCAATATTCAAGATCATAGATCTATATAAGTACCACAAAAAGTATGTAGAGAAGAGTAGCACAAAGGACCAAGGGTAAAACTATATACCACTATAACTAAAATAAGAGATTGAGAAAGTATTAGATAAAAAAGTTCGGAAGAGCACTATAAGAAATCAATATGAGGAATAGTTGGTGAATTGGAGAGGAAATCTTGAAGAAGACTCAAGTTGGATTTCTAGGGATGAGGTGAATTGACAAGGGTTCTCACTAGCCCCTAGAAAGTGAAGGGCTCACTTTTTCAATCTACTTGGGGTGTTTGATGCAAGAGCATCCTTGGAGAAATAGTGAAATCCTACACCACCAACATTTACATCTAGTTTAATTACATATTTGATTCACTAGTCAATTGTAGAGGATGTTATCGCATTTTATCGTAGTTCACAATTGAACCTTGCAATTCTGGTACAATGTTCAATATAAGTATTAGGAGGCTATATCCATGTTTGAGGATAATGAGATGAATTATGAGATTTATTTGGTTCTATGAACTTGTATTAGATTGGAAAACTATCATAGTTACAAAATTAATTTTGGTACTAGAGAATTTTGAGTTTACAACAATTAAGGAGGATATAAGAGGAATTATTTGTTAGAATAGCCAAGATCTGATTGCAAACCAAAATATTCCTTCCATAGAAGAAGAAAACAAAAAAGCAGAGATTGCATAAAAACATGCAATTTGATATATTCAAAAGTACGATTAATTACAAGAGATTATTTGCTTTATAAAAGCAAAGATGAGAATACCTAATCTTATCTTGAGCAACAAGATAGCTCGAAAGATAAAGATAAGATCCTATAACCTAGAAAATAAATAATGCCTAAGTAAACTTATGCAAGCGTAATTAAATATTAATTACACTAACACCCCCCCATAAGTGCAACTTAGGGAGAAGTAGATTATTATGCAAATATGAGTCCTAGCAACAAGGCCTGATGAGGTACTCATGTACAAATGTAAAGAGAGAGAAACCCCCCTCAGTGAGATGAACTGCTGCGAAGAATCACTGGAAGAACTCTGTAGAGTAACACTGGAACTTGATATAGGCAAGCAAGGAAATATTCTTCCGTATACTACTCAAACCGGATGAGAGCACCGATTGACTCAAGGAATCATGATTAAAGCAAAGAAAACCATGCCAAAACACTCAAAACTCCAAACTGGATCAACTCTGGAATCTGTAAGCAACAGTAGATGAATGGACCCATAATGATGACAAATCTGGAAGTTGTGTATCTCGATGCCGATGTCAAACTGTGACTGAAACTCTTCCATGGGAAGGAGTACCAAAAATAGGCTCTGATACCATGTTAAAACACTAACATTATTGGATTTAGAGGAGTAAACATTGACCACCACACAAATTTAGTTTATGTTGTATTAGTTAAATGGTTCAAGAAATTAGCTCTCACTAGCCAACTACACAATTCAAGGAGTATTTAGCTTTGTGCCACCTTGTGTTGAAAAATGAGGTGTTTTCTTAGCTTAATACTCTGTAAAACTTTAATATTGCTGATCTAAGTAAGCTCTTTCTTTGTTACTGATCTGATTAGGATCTAGACTAATTGCATTTGAATGCTTAATGTTTACAAATCGTGAAATCTAAATTACATAAACAAAATTAACACATTAACATGTGAATTAAGCAGAAATACAATTCATGCATACATTATTGAAATCATGCATTAAAAACTAAAGGTGAAAAGAACGAAATTGAGAAAGAAGAAGAGAGAGAGAGTGAAAACGATCTAATAATGGAGTTCGCCACAAACGTGACTACATCTCCGGGTCCGCTCCAATAGAGTGAGATCGATCCGATTAATCTCCAAAAATCAGTTACAAATGCACCAAGAACACTTCGGCAACATGACAATACTTCGACTTACAAAAAGGATGAAAATAATCTCCTTAGAAAGTCTCCCTATTTCTCTGATTCAATAATTCACCACCTAGACTTGAAAAATCTGAATGAACCAAACTCACTCCTAAACTCCCCTTTTATACATCAAATTTACCAAATATGGTAGAAAACCATATGATTTACCAAAATATCCTTAATCTCCCAATTTTACATAGTAATCTTCAAAATATCCCCCTCATTTTCACATAAATCTACATTAAATCCCATAAAATAATTTAAAGCCCTTTGTTGTTTCATTCTCGAGCTTTTGTTATCTTGATAGATTTTAATTAATCCTTAAAAAGGATTATTGTTTAACAATTTGGAGGGAATAATTTAAAATAAGGGCATTCGAGAACTTACAAAAACAAACGGACCTCTAATCAAAACTAAGCACCATTTGTTGGTGCGACGGTGGCTTAAAGTTTTCTTTGAGCGGTGGTTGGGAGTTCCAACCCAACCGTTACCTTTTCATAAGCAATTCACAGCTGTTCATTAACAAAACAAAACCGACACCAAATATATTAAGCAAAGTTTGTGGGGCGTAGTGGCACAGCTCGCGCGTAGCTGCAAACAGGTTGACGGTTCAAATTCCCCTGTGATTATCTTGCCAACAACTCCAACGACTAAACAACCCGCCTGAGGATGAGAGATAGGGTGCCACGTGGCTCACCACGGTGGTGCCACATGGCACACTATGATTGGATATTCTCTAATTACCTAGAGCTGACGTGGCCAATGACTCGAATGCTGACTGGACTACCAAGGTGGCTGCTGACTGTGCATTGACGGTGACAGTGACGTGTGTACGGAGGACATGTCACCATCTGATTGGTCCGTATAGTGTTGACGAGGATGCCATGTGTCAAATTTTGGGTGGTCCACTTCATTGTTTGTGCCGTACAGAATGCTGACATCAGCACACATACGGTCAAAGTCAACCTTCCTTGCACAATCTTTGACTGCTCATATCTCGTTTATACGATGTCAGATTTCGACGAAATGAACGTTGCCAAAATCATCTCGAGGAGCTCTTCAGCTTGATGCTACTTCCATCAATTTATGAGATGATCATTTTTTTTCTTTTTGGATGACCCTTGATGGTAGTTTGACCCAAGGTTTGACTTGCCATAACTTGTGCAAACAGACTCCTTTTCGCTCTGTTCAAGTTGCACTGGAATCAGGACGTCGAGATCTTTTTGATGGTGCAAAAATTTGGAGTATTGGAGACACTTCAATTTTCAATGAAAATATCCCCCAGATCAGTTACATATATTCTTTGTGGGTGATTATCTTGATTAATTCATTTTACTATTGTAGAATGAAGAGAGAAGTTGATAGAAGAACTGGACAGGATATTAGAAAGATTACACAAGATATAATGTGGAGAAACCCTTTCAGAAAAAACTCCACCAAGAATTATTCTATTATTCAATCTCTGAATTACAATAGCTCCAATTCTTGCTTGAGAATGCTTCTTCTGCCTTTACTAATCTTCTTCACACCTGCAATAACAATTATAAAAACTCTTCAACTTGAATGAGATATAGAGACAATATGCAACCTTGTAATCTCCAAATGGTGATAATTACAATGCACAAGCTCAAGCCCTTGAAAAGGTACGCCATATTGCTTCAAGTTGAGTTATTATGTGAAGAATAAAGCTTACAACATGTGCTTCATGCATTTGGGCGTCCCAAATTGAAGCTACAATTTATCGTTCACTTTGGTGATAATTCCAAAGCTCTTCCTCAAAGTTGGCGCCCTTAAGTAATCCTACTTAATTGAGCCTTCATAAATATCTTATCATGCATGAGAGGTAAATCCAAGAAAGCATCTTGGGCGCCCAAGTTGGCTCCAAGTGATTTCTAGTTAACTGAAATATTTACTCAACACCATTCATGCAAGAATGGCCATCCCCTATTAACTGGAGGTAGTCCCTGTTATCTTTTATACAACTCAATGTTATTAACCATGCATTCCAAGTTAACTGAAGTTAACTAACATACAACTGAAACTAACTGAAGACAACTGAACCATAACTGAATTGAATCGAACTGAACTGAACTTCACTTCAAGCATGTAAATATCAAATCCTAACTCCTAGGATCTTTACATGCATTCAAAAGTGTTAACTGTTACTCCGTATAGTTAACTGAACACAAGGTGAGTGTCACCTTACCATGTGGGTGCCCCATGTGCCCCTATTATTTAGGAATTCACTATGGACGCCCTCACATGCTCCTTATATTTAGAATTAATTACAAATGCCAATAATCATGATTATTTCATCAAATATTAATCTCATCCTAATCTTAGTGTTGTTGAACACATTCCAAGAATCTAGGAGATACATGAAATAATTAATGTTTAGGATTTGCAATTAAATGGCATCCTATTTCCAACACCTTGTGGTTAACACAAATCATTAAGTTGGAGAATGATATATATTAAGTTCCATAATCATTGAAAATCATAAGAAGGAAGATAGGATATATTGAAGCTAGGTTGGAGGTCCAAGTGTAGTTATGACTTGAGGATAGACCAAAGGAGAGTTCAAGGTTGGAGGTGTTACATCCAATAACTATCATAGAGCTATATTTTGAGATTAAATCCATTGTGGCATATTATAATTTGTTTGAGAATTTAATAAAATAGTGATGGATCTTTTGGAGGCTAGGTTTTTCCCAAGATATATCTTGTGTTACTTGATTGTGGTTCCTGGTTTGTGTGTGTGACTATTGTTGTTGGTTGCACAATTAGATATTTCTTCATTGTAACCTCCTACTATGACTACGTTACATCATCTTTTATGTTTCTAGGTATAAAATGGGCCACTTTTATAAGTTTGTCCACTACCACAAGAATAAAGTCATGCTTATTATGAGAATTAGGCAGAAGTATGATAAAGTCCATAGAAATGACTTTTCACTTGTGATAACACACACTGTGTGGGTACAAAAAACCACCTAGGTGATAACATCAATCTTTAATCATACATATGCTCCTACGATGCCTGTGTATAACTAGAATCATTTTTGTGCACCTATTAAAGAGGGTGAATACAAATAACAATCAAATAATGCTTGAGATTTGGAGATGATTCAAATGAATGCATTGAATTCCTTTAAATGCAAGGACATAACAATACATTGTGCAAATTCGTGTTTAGTTGACATAAAGGGTAAAGGTGAGAGTTAAGTAAATTTGAATTTGACTAGAACAAGTTTGTGATCGTAACAATATCCTAGTAACCACAAATTTGTCTTAGAACATACAAAACCAAATAACAATGTATAATGTGTACATGGAAGTATGTGCATACATAGGTGTGCTTTAAAATAGTTAGATAGGGTGAATGTATAAAGATGAGGAATAAGTGTGTAAGAATATATCTAATAAGTAGACAAATAATATAGAACATGAGATGAGAGTTTACACAAAATTATACCATTTGTCAACATATTATAAGAAAGCAATCTCCTCAAAATAAACAACAGAATTAAATGAGAAGTAATGTACACATACAAATTTCATTCATTCAACTATTTAAAAAACTTTCAATTTAGAATATTTTTACAGATTATTTTCTAGTGATATCCTTTAAAAGAGAAAAAATCCCCTTCAATGCATGCTCACTAAATCGAACGCCCTCCCTCATCTTCACATGTTCGCTGCTGGGTGGATTATTCATCGTCTTATATATGTTCCTCCAATCATATCTCTGTTACCACCTTTCACAAGCTTCTATTCTGTTGTAGGAATTAGTTTGGTTGGTTAATATCATAGCAGTATTTATTCTCTTAAATCCAAGAGGGTTTTGAGGAGGTTTAGAGAAGAAAGTAAAAGATGCAGATATTCGTGAAGACCCTGACAGGAAAAACAATCACCCTTGAGGTCGAGACTAGTGATACCATCCACAATGTCAAGGCGAAAATTCAAGTGGGTGTTATTTCTTGTACCGTTTAACATTTATCTGATTGAGTTTTCTCAATTGGGATTTGAGTGACATAACCTTTTCTTTAGATATTTTGAGGCGGGTTTTTCTATGTAGGCTCTGTGTCATAGTTAAGGAATTTCAGCTTTCTGTCTCGATTCTTATGTTACAATTAATATTATTTTTGCTGTGTTGTTTAATTGTGGTTTATTTCGATCTCTTCTCAAGATGGGTTGTTGCTTTTAGTAATGGATTTTGTATGTTGAGTGCCGTCTCTTGGGCATATTTTTCTTCTTTTCAGGGAAGACTTTTATATAATTTTTTCGGGGTTTTTTTCTCTGAGGTGGGTTTTGTCCTTCTGTTTGTGGGTTTTGATTTATAATCGTTTTTGGGTGGGTCTCTGTTGTGTCAGCCTTGCATTTATTTTATTTTTTCTAGTACCGAGTTTTGTCTATTTAGTGGCTCTTGCGAAAATCGAGGCAAGTTTTGCCTGTTCCCCTGTACGATGTAGATTTATTTAAATTTTGGTTATTTTAACCTATACTATGAGTTTGGTTGCTTTTCTTGGAAGTTTGTTAACTTATTACAAAAGCTGATTGGGGTGAAATTTTCCTTCTTGAATTTATATAAGGTGGGCTTCCAATTGATTGTGTTGTTCCAGGATAAGGAGGGTATCCCACCAGATCAGCAGCGGTTGATATTTGCTGGGAAACAGTTGGAAGATGGACGAACTCTTGCAGATTATAATATCCAGAAGGAATCAACTCTGCATTTGGTGTTGAGGTTAAGGGGAGGTCTTTCCATCAAGGTGAAGACCCTTACTGGAAAAGAGGTGGAGATTGATATTGAACCCTCAGATACCATCGAGCGGATCAAACATCGGGTCGAGGAAAAGGAAGGAATACCACCTGTACAGCAAAGGTAGGAAGTTATTCAAAATGTTGTTTGAGATTTTATTGTAATCTTAGTTTGTTGGATTGCTTTGATGTGTTGGGAAAAAGATCTGTGGTATTCATTTATTCAAAGGGTAGGGTCGAAATTTAGTAGTTATTGATAACTTGCGTTTTCAATTCAGAAAATAACAATTGGGATTTTT
>VDFB02000017.1:169671499-169702503 GCA_007258455.2 Sequoia sempervirens
TTCAGTTCCAAAATATTAGACATCCATGTGTATTTACTATTTCTACTAGATTGGAGAAGAATGTCTCGAATCCTGGCTTCAGGTGCTTAGCATAACTCTCTCATGTCTGAGTAATCCCTTGAAGTTTTGAAACGACATTTCTTTTCCTAATAACCCCACCTCATTGGATTCATTTGGCCCTCGATTCTGAAGGAAGAGGAACAGAGCTGAAAGTGAAAACTGAACTCTGAAGTGAACCACACAAAACAGGGGAGCAAACTAGAGAAATAGAAGCCATACCCAGGAACTGAAATTAGTAAATTACTCTTGAAGCTTGTGAGAGTCATACGTTATAGTCATGGAAATTCTGAAGGTATCACCACGCCAAGATGGTCTTGGATTTCCTTTCACCATCCTGTTGTAATCATAGTGGCAAAACTGGGGGAAAGCTTGCTTGTAATTATAATTTGCCAGTTTTCCATGTCGATTTGGTCGTCATGGCATTCTGCAGTTGAACCTACAAAAAGAGGAATTTTCAGTGACTCCAGAATGACTCACCATTTATTCAATAACTTGGGACTAACTTGCAACTTATTCCTTCCCCATTATTTTTATTTTTTGAATACATAGCTGTCATTTTTTTATATTATTTGATCTTTACTTCATTTGCTGAGTTTTTCATGTTTTGCTCCGTGTTAGTTGAATTCCATTAACACCTCTGCCTCACTGTGTCAATGCTGTGTAAATGGAATTCTACTATGATTGTAATTGAGCTTCAGTCTAAGGTGCTGGGGGTTTTTATTTACCTATGGTCATGGGATCTTATTTTCACTTACCCCTCCAGAAGGGGTATTATTTCCTATAATCCAGCTGTATTATGCAACGATAAGCTATTTTACTTCAACCTTTTTGGTTTAGCATTTTCAGTGCATTCAAATGTTATTTAGTTGTCACCGTGGTGGCTAATTGACCTTAATTTGTTCCCCGCCTATCTCTGTGCACTTGGTATTATTATGGTGATTACTTAAGAACTCATATGAGTAAGATAATGTTTTCAACATAAACTTAAATATCCTAAACATGGAACTATTGATTGGTATAGTTGCCTTCTTTTCACTGGTTCGATCGTCATAAACTTTCCACTGACAGTGGGAGTTAAATGTGGCAATCACAACATTATGCATACTCTGAAATGCAGAGTACAGGTTTTCGATTTATACATTAGTTACACAAGTTTCCCATATTATTTTTACCATATATTGACTATTTCATAGACTCTTTTGTCATCTCTGTTGTACTGCTTTAGTTCTGTATAAAACTTAAGTCCTTAAAGTTCCTCCTTGAATTGAACATGTTTTAACATAGCTGTTGATATGTTTACTTATTTAAAAAATATTAATTGTCTTTCAGTCTTCCTGGTAATTGCAGCTTCCTATATGAGTTTCCATTTCATGTATTTAGAGAATGGAAAGAGATAAGACATATGCATCTGCATTACCAATATTCCAACTACATGTGGTGAGGTGTTGAAACAACAAAATACTATTCTTGATTTCCATGATGAATATTGTCGTGCAGGCTCATCTATGGTGGAAAACAAATGAATGATGATAGGACAGCCAAAGAATATGGTATTGAGGGAGGTTCTGTTCTCCATCTTGTGCTGGCATTGCGCGGTGGCTGGTAATAGAATTGTTTAGAAATATATTAATACTAAGCACCAGTGATAGTTGTCATTCTTCTATATGCAGCAAGTCATAATGTCGTGGTGATGTTTGTCTCCCTGTTATTTGTTGAACGGAGCATATTATGAATAAAGTATTCATGCCATTTTGTTCCATGATTTTGTCCTGTTATCTACATATTCACCATCCCAAAGTTTGATTTCCATATCTGCTTGGCAATGAAGAAATTAATGAATATGGATGCAAACAGTCAATTTGTTCTTTATGTTGTTTTAATGAGATAGCGCTTCAATATTGAAAATGGAGTAACTGTCATGTTTTATATATGTGTGCCAACAAATAAAACAACTATCTCAATCGCCATTTCCACATTGAAGTTAAAACCCTTTGAGCAGTATTGTAGCTATGTACAATATACTATAATGTAGTAATGGAGTTAAACAGTTAAATACAACCATGCGGAGAATTATGCAATATGTAGTTATGTACCTCTGTAGCCATCTTAATTTCACGTTGAATTGGAAATATGGATCATGTAAAGATTTCTACGTGTCAGACCAACTGTTATATAATCTCATGCCCAAATGAATCCAGACCAGGTACAGTATACACTGAATGTAGGTGCACTTAATAGGAATTTTGTACTGTTTTTTGCATTAGTATCCATTCATGAAGGTCTTGGACAGAACCATTATTTGTTATATCTTTTGAAGTTTCTTTGAATATAAAAAGACTGAAATGCATCGCACAAGATGTTATTCACATTTTAGAGTCACAATACTTAGAAATTTTGCTTGTATGTTAACTAGAGATCTATTTTTTAGTTCTGACAGATCTTAATGTAAGGAGAGCTAGGATATGGTCGATCTACTTGATTTGGCATTATGTAGAAGTGGGATGGAGCACTGCAAAGACGCCTATAAATCTAGGTTTCTGAGAGAGGTCATGGAGGCAATGGCACAACCACCGGCTTTGATGTATCTCTTAATAACTAAGTAATATTATTAACAATATTCTTGTATGCGGTTTTAAGGTTCTTGTTGAAGGGTAGAGGAAGTGTTTAAGTGTTGTGTGTGACTCTTGTGAAGAACTGGAAAGATTGGGCTTGAAGGCTCTTGATGACTGAATCTGTGGTATTACAACTTGGCTTGAATCTGCTTTGTTTGAACATGCCTAATGCATTTTGCGAGTTTCTGTTCCAGGAATGCTTACATGCAGGTGCGTGCCAATGAATTAGTGGCTGAAGATAATTCATGGGTTCTAGATGCACCATAGAGATGACCGTTCTAAAGAAATACACATCAAAAAGCACTAGTTTGATGCAGATGCACGTGTTAATGAATTAGGGGCATACACATCAAAAAGCACTGGTTTGATGCAGATGCACGTGTTAATGAATTAGGGGCTGATGGTAATTCATGTGGGTTCTAGATGGACCATAAAGATGATTGTTCTGAGAAACACAAATTAAAAATTGCATACCCGAGAAACTTTTCTGCTAACCTAAGATTGTTTTGAGAGATTCAAGTGAAAGCAACGTATGTGTGAAAGTGCCTGAGGTGACATGTTCACATTTGCATGATCTCTGGTA
Organism: Sequoia sempervirens; assembly: GCA_007258455.2. NCBI lineage: Eukaryota > Viridiplantae > Streptophyta > Pinopsida > Cupressales > Cupressaceae > Sequoia > Sequoia sempervirens. The sequence goes on from VDFB02000017.1 coordinate 169,674,755, forward strand.
CTAATAATGTATGTATATGCGTGCGTGCGAAGGCTAGAATCTATTTTTCAGTTTTTTGAAATGTATGAAGCAACAAGATTATTTGGATTTTTCTGTATAATTTATTTGGCTGCTTCTCTGCTTGTCATGAGTAGTATGGATTTTATTGTTACCTTTCGAGAGCTGGATATTGTTTTCCTTTTCTTTTTGTGCTTTTTGTTAGAACATCTTTAAAAAGGAGTATTTTCAACTGTCGGAGCACAGGGATATCGAAAGAGGCGACTTCATAATTTATTCAGCCACTTCTCTGTTTGCTTTCCCTGTTAGTGAGTTTTGTTAGAATATCTTTGAAGAGGAATTAGTTTTGTTGCAACACAACTAATTGTCTTGCATGGCCACGATTTACCAAAAAGGCTTGTTAGTATCTTTGTTGATGATGATCTTGCTCATCAATGATTGCAGGGTATTTAATTATCGATGCTGTGTAATGTCGAATAAGTTGTTAGCCATTGGTGGTCATGTAATGTCAAATATGTTTATATATGGAATTTAAATCAGTAGTGATATGATTGCTTGTTTGTGTCTGGTTTGACTTAATTTATTTTTATTGATAGTAATGTTCTTTGGCATAGTCTGCTGGTTGCATTTGTTCAAATTGATTGTACTAATGTATGCTGATATGTTACAATAGGCCAATTGGAGTGATCTTTAGGGATGTTTGCCAGTGTTCAGGCATATAGCCTTATTTTGAAAACTAAATTGGTGTTAGGGATAGGAAAGATGGGTAATGTCATATTCAAAATAAGAAAAAAAGGGAATAAGAGTTGGATGTTAAAAGTAAAACAATATAAATAGTTTTAATAGAGAAAATGCTAAAATTGTCTCACTCCAAGCTGAGCCTGAATGTAAGTCTTGAGTTCGGTTGGAGTCCGCTCTCAAATATTTTCAGATTGAATTGGCCTAATGGTGAACTTGTACTCTTAAAAGAGAGGTCACAAGTTCAAATCTTGCAGGGGTTAGGGTATGCACACCTCGTATTGCAAAGCATGAGTTAGGTGTCTCTTGCATATTGATTCATATACTTAAAACTATTTGTAGACCAATAACAGATCGCCAGGTATCGTAGACTATAAAAAGACTTTACCTTTTCTTTTTACTAATAAACATTTATGTCTTGAAAGTCATTTTATATGATACATTCTATTTGATGAAATGTCTTTATAATACTATCCGACCTCTTTTTAAAGCTTTTCTTTAGTTAAGAAGATGGCTTTCATATTTATTTAAGTAGCCGTCTAATTCCATTTACATAAGATCTCTAAATGAAAGCACATGCTACAGATTTAATTATCATCACAAACTTAGTGATGGTATATCCAAAGCAGAACTTCAGACTCTTTGGTCCTTTGCCCATGTTTTTCCTGGGCTTTGCTGTTTGCTGCTGTTCTTTATTGATAGCATTTTACTCTTTGTATTTTCTTTGTTTTTTTTTCGACTTTTTTCTCTCTACAAAGCGTTTCTAGCTTCTACAATATGTAATATCTTTTCAATCAATTTAATATTATGAATTATTTTCCGGGGGTGAAAAAAAAAAACTTCAGAACTCAGGAAAGATTATGGTTAATGTAATTGGAAATTTGTTTTAAGTTGAAATATGCTAATTGTTATTTAATTTATAGAATAACAATTGTTTCAAATGCAACAGTTTTGTTATTTAATTTATTCTATTATAGTTGCTTTAAATTTGATTAATTTATATTGAAATTTTTGTTTATCTTTTGATATTTTTTGTTTTTAATATAAAATGAAAAAAAATTCTATTGATTTTTATAATTTTTTTTGGGAGATTGGAGATGGACACTTTTTGTCCAATATCTATAAAATTTATAACCCATTGTCAAGAATTAGTATTTTTACTTGTAACAAAATATTATGTATAGAATTTTCAGCCATTTGTATAAATAGGGTACTTGGATAGATTTGAATTTTTTAATAGGTAGGGTGAAGTTGTTAGGCCTAAGGTTGACAAGTGAAATGGATGAGTTTAGATAACATATTTAATGAAAAGTTTAATCATTCATATTGAACAATATGAAAATGAATGTTAGTTCATCTTGTAGATGATTACTTTTTTGTGTATTTAGGAAGTACAAAATATAAAATATTATCCTACTGCATTTAGGATTATGTACACATTTGTTTGATATGAAGCTCTAGCTTGTAGCAAAAGGTTTTTTTTTTTAGTATAGTAGTTTTAGAATTTTCAAGAACTAAGATATTGATTTGGTAAATACTTAGTTTGTTTTCTCAAGTTAGTTGTCCACAATGTGGGATCTAATTTTGAGAGAATATTGTACCTTTTTGTTTTGAAAAATTTCACTGTTATTTTTTATGTTGTTTGAAAACTCATTACTTCCAAGTGATGAATTTTACAAAAGAAGGCTATTCAACTTTTATTTGTCACTTTTGAGTGAAAATTAGAGAACCCAGACTACTTATGCCCATGAGTAGTCCATAAGTATGCTTGCTACACCATGTAACTTGAAAACTAGATAATCCAAGTTGATTGCATATGATGAATGCTTTGATTGTCACCTTGAAAAGGTGAACCACATGTTAATAATGTTGTACATGTTAAAACATAAAAAAATACTATGGTAGGAAAACGTTATGTTGAAAATGAGGGCACATTATCTCATTTTGTGCATAGTTATCAAAGACCAAAATGAAGTGTGTAATTTTGTGTTGAGTTGAACCTCTTGTTGAGATGCTATAGGGATGAGTAATAATATGCTATAATTTGTAATATGTTGCAATGACAAGTCCTCAAAGGATGGTGTGAAATCTTTGAAGGACTATGTTTGAAGAACTCAAAATTTGGATCTTGGTGTTCTCTACTGTAAGGTGAGTGTAGAGAGCTATTGCAAAGGCCCTTAGAGAGAGAACAACATATATGCATATGTGTATAAAGATGCACAACTCAATGATGCCCTCCCAAGTTTTCATCATGAGTCTCCATTAAGTTGCTCTTTCAGGTTTTCAACTTAATAGGAGTTTGTAACTTCTAGGTTTTGAACTTACAACTTAAGCGCAAAAGTATATTCAATAAGAGGCAATATTCATACTCTCCAACAATCTATATTGAGTTGTTTATTTGATGTCTTAGTGTATCCATTATCAAATATTCCAATCATAATGAGAAATCATCAGTACAAAAAGTCAAAGTCATTGCTCCTATCAACACCATAAATATTGAGTGCATAATTATCCTTTATGGAAATTGAGTGAAACTAAACATTTTTCTTGGTAGGTTGTCATTAATACTACAAATATCAATATTTATAATGTTAAGTTCATTAGTTGGATTGACAACAACATCCACATCATGAGTAGACAAGCTCAACAAGCTTTTGTGCTTAACAATATCAATAATGCTTAGTTCATTATTAATTAGTTTAACATCTATATTATGAGTAGATGATTTATCATTTGAAATATAGGATTTGACTCCTATATAAGCAAGCCTTAATTTGCCATTTGGAATGATCTATCTTATTCAAAATGCATGTCTAATTGGTTGGGTTGGTGAATGTTTGACATAACATTGTTTTGCAAAATGTGAGTTGACCATATGATATACATGGATGTAAATCCGAACAATCACTAGAGGTATGTCCTCAACATCCACAATGAATAAATGTTTGAACAAGGTTGACTAGTAGGTAAAGCATCAACTTTTGTTCAAAATACCTCTAGACACTAATTTGATAGGTTTAGAATATTCTAGTATATGTTCATGACACCTATATATGATGTTTGTTGAGTTTTATTAGCTCTTAGAGTCATCCAACAAGTAGAGATTCAACAATAGGACTAACAAATATTTTATCCATGACGGGTTTTGACAACATAATTTTTGTATTAGATACAACATTATTTTGTGACATGGGAATGGGTTCAATACTTTTCATCTTTTTTTAAAACCAACTTTTCAAGTTGAATCACTTGAAGGAGGAACACCATTGTTAACATCTGTCTTCTTTGCTAAAGTGTTATATGTTTCTTCTTGTAATTGATCTTGCAACTTACTGTTTTTTCCCGCAACATCTTGTATCGATTACATAACTACATAAACAAAGGCTTGCATTGATGCCAACTTTCTAATATTATCTTTGCTTATTGTTTGTTATTGACATTAATTTGCAAAGATAACATGCCATTTGTGTATACCATGGAAATGATTAAAAAGATTAAACACATGTCTCAGCTCGGTTCCATTAATAATCTTTGGATACAATACAATTCACAATGCCTAGAATGACTTTTGTTTCAAATGGAGATGGATGGGTTTTTTATCACTCAAAGATTTCCTTTTCTATATACCAAATTGATATTACCAAATCTTTTGATATGCTTGCCTTTTTAATATACTTGTTGGTATGTGGAAGAAGCTTATATTTTTGATATACCTCTCAATATGTGAATAAAATATTAAAGCATGTGAGAGTAGAGAGGTACATGCCACATAAACAATACATGAAAATGGTTCATCCTATCAACATCTACTTGTTAGTTTTTTTTTTTTCCCTAACAAGACTTATGTTGAGTATGTCCAACAAAAATAATGAATGAATAATAAAGCGAAATGAAAACAAAAATAATAACTTTACTTTACTCCAACAATTTATAGGGGTGAAGTCACATACACTCTTATTGTAGTTTTGTTAAACATTAGATATTGTAGTTCAATTGCAACAACTTGATTTATAATCAAGAGACATTGTGTATATCATACACTACAATTCATTTTGAATTTATAAAATTTAATATTTATCCATTAAAAATAAAAGACAACTTATTATTTAAAGAATGACCCTTCCACAATAGCTATATATATATTCACTTCCTAATTAATAATTACCTTTTCTTTAATGAAAAAATTTCCAATCTTTATAAAAGCACCCCACAATTAGGATGAAAAATCCATAAATTTAAAACTAAAGCCCAAATGGCTGATGTGGTCTGCGCATCCTTCAAGATGAGATTTTTGTAGCTCTCTGATCAGAGATTCCTCGTTACAAAATAATCAAAAGTTTTTCGTACAAAATTGACATAAATTTAATATTGATCATAATGAAAACATTATAGAGACTTTCTGAGCTTCAGCTCATACCCTTACAGGTTACAGCTCTACAGAGCTGGACTCATCTGAGAGTAAGTAGAAAGCAAGATAGACTCAACAATATATAGGCAATCAAGCATCGACAGTCAATAAAGGAGATAGCTAAACATTCAACAGAGTAGTTGGAGAAGATAAGACCAAATCAGATCCTCGTCTTTAATGCTGGGATATGATTGTGATCTAATGCTGATAAGATGAGGACAGGTCAACATGGGGAGTTAATGAAGTAGTTGGGATTAGATATTCCAACACTCCCCCTTAATCTCAACTACGATTTCCAAATACTTTCTTAATTTTTTCCATTGATGCTTCGGCATCTGCAACCATGAGCTCTGGTCTTCTTGATAACCAGTCCATCGTCAGTTCAAGTGTGAAATCTTTGTTTTTCTTCAACACCTCCCATAGAGTCACACTATAGGTGCTCGAGAATCCTACTAGGCTTTGCTAACCACAAACCGTGCATACAAGTGGTTTCAGATGACCACAAACTCACATACTCACATACAAGTGGTTTCAAGATCACCACAAACTTCACACTCAAATGGTTTCGGTTAACCACAAACCTCTCAACAAATGGTACAAGTGGTTTCGGATTACCACAAACCAAGGTCACACATGACTCCCCAAATTATCATGGACTTTTCTCCTTGTGTACCTGCTTCAAAATTGATTATTGAGTCCATATAAAAAGAATTCCATCTACTGAGATACATGGGTAACCAGTCGCTGTACTCGCCAGTTGTATAGGATTCCTTTTCAGATACATGGATCATCAATATGTTAAACCAAAAAACATTGGGGGTGTCGGGTACGACCGAGCATGCACCCCTTACAACAAATCAGGTACAATACACAGACTATGATTCTTCCTTGGCACGTATCTTCCAACCTCTCAATCTCTTGATGAAAATCCTCCACTATATGCTTACAATATTAATTTGCTTTTCAAAGCAATATACCAAGACTAAATAAACCAAATATCCAATGCCAAATAACAGAATATATGGCTTTACTAAGCCACAATACAATCCTCTCTGCTTCTTAAATGCATACCTGCTGGTTTCTCTAAAACACTGGTGGCTAAGACATGCCTTCTTTTTATGGCTGCAAATTTCCTCACTTCACACACGTATGATCTTTCGAGCTGCAAACTTCACTGGCATCATTTTCTAAACATTCCAACTTTAATAATTATGTTGGGTAGCAGCTCCAACTCAGAAAGCGATCTTCAGACTTTGGCAGCTTCAAGCAACTGCTACAGCAGTTTCAGACCAGCGCTCACTTTATCGGATGCTTCATCAACTCTTCTCCAATCTTCTGCAGGCAACTTGAAATCTCTTAATTTTTACATTGGGACTGCCAAAGATCTCATGAGAGGCACCTTTGTCTTGACTGCGCCTTCTCTGGCAACAACGATCTCTTGCAGCGACGTCTTCTTCTTCTCCTTTGAACAACAATTTCATTATATTTAAGCAACCTCCTTTTGATGCTTCAGCAAGAAACACACTCTACGCCTTCCTTTCGATTGGACAACTTCAATAGCTGTAGATCCGCCTCACTCAGCATGATCTGGCTCTAATCTCCTTCAAATCTGCACATTATATAGCTCACAAATAATTTCATGTGCAAGCTAGCACTCAGACATAAAACCCACGACAATATTACAAACTGACTCCAGTTTTGTCAATCACTGCCTTTAAAAAAAATGGCCAATCACTATCTCCAGCTACACATACCGCAACCAAGACTGTGATCTCTTTTGGCTTAAAAAATAACAATGATATCTATCTTAACCTTATACTGCTTCACACAACAAATTCCATTTAGATTGGGCAATCTCTCTAAGCACTTCAAACAACGATCCTTTCACCATCGGCTTTAACAAAACTGGCAGCTTCAAAAATTCAACATACCAACAGACATCATCGTCCTAGAGCTCCACCATCGGCTTCTTTGACTACAATCTGCAAACAACCAAACCTCATCTCCCTTTCCTGTTATCCTAGCTCTGATACCAAATGACAAAAAATTAATGTTGATCATAATGAAAACATTACAGAGACTTTCTGAGCTTCAACTCATACCCTTACAGGTTACAGCTCTACAGAGCTGGACTCATCTGAGAGTAAGTAGAAAGCAAGATAGACTCAACAATATATAGGCAATCAAGCATCGACAGTCAATAAAGGAGATAGCTAAATAGTCAACAAAGTAGTTGGAGAAGATAAGACCAAATCAGATCCTCGTCTTTAATGTTGGGATATGATTGTGATCTAATGCTGATAAGATGAGGACAGGTCAACATGGGGAGTTAATGAAGTAGTTGGGATTAGATATTGTAGTTCAATTGCAACAACTTGATTTATAATCAAGAGACATTGTGTATATCATACACTACAATTCACTTTGAATTTATAAAATTTAATATTATCCATTAAAAATAAAAGACAACTTATTATTTAAAGAATGACCCTTCCACAATAACTATATATATATATATATATATATTCATTTCCTAATTAATAATTACCTTTTCTTTAATGAAAAAAATTCCAATCTTTATAAAAGCACCCCACAATTAGGATGAAAAATCCATAAATTTAAAACTAAAGCCCAAATGGCTGATGTGGTCTACACATCCTTCAGGATGAGATTTTTGTAGCTCTTTGATCAGAGATTCCTCGTTACAGAATATATAGGCAATCAAGCACCGACAGTCAATAAAGGAGATAGCTAAATAGTCAACAGAGTAGTTGGAGAAGATAAGACCAAATCAGATCCTCATCTTTAATGCTGGGATATGATTGCGATCTAATGCTGATAAGATGAGGACAGGTCAACATGGGGAGTTAATGAAGTAGTTGGGATTAGATATTGTAGTTCAATTGCAACAACTTGATTTATAATCAAGAGACATTGTGTATATCATACACTACAATTCATTTTGAATTTATAAAATTTAATATTTATCCATTAAAAATAAAAGACAACTTATTATTTAAAGAATGACCCTTCCACAATAACTATATATATATTCACTTCCTAATTAATAATTACCTTTTCTTTAATGAAAAAATTTCCAATCTTTATAAAAGCACCCCACAATTAGGATGAAAAATCCATAAATTTAAAACTAAAGCCCAAATGGCTGATGTGGTCTGCGCATCCTTCAGATGAGATTTTTGTAGCTCTCTGATCAGAGATTCCTCGTTACAGAAGAATCAAAAGTTTTTCGTACAAAACTTTATACCTTCTGGGGTTTCGCATCAAACAGAATTGGGAACAGCAGTTTTAATGGTGAACAGGGGTTTGTGGAAGAGCCGTGAGCAGGAATAGAGGCCACGATCAAGAATGACGTTCGTATGAAGTTTCACGAACCACGAAGTAGAGCTGCGCTATTACAACTTGTTTTTCAGAAGTTACAATGACCTCCTCCTCCGACCGTAAAATAGCTAGTCTTCACTTCGCCGCTACCTGGGATATGAACCCTTGGAAACAATCAACCAAGGCTTTAAATTTGCAGAAAAATCTTTACAAATATAGCTTGCAAAATTTTGTTCAAGGCTCCGCAGAAAGGAAAATTTTGCAAAAGCTCTCAACCAAACCGAGCACGCCTGCTAAAACAATTTAAAAATATATACATAATGGTGGGATTCGACCGCTGGACCTTTCACGGACTAAATATTTGAGGGGCAGAGCAAAAATTGAAGCCAAACACAAGCCCAAAAGATAGAAACCTGACAACTTATAATGTATAGAACAATTTCCGGCCTTGTTATAATAACTTTTGGGTATCTTTCTACGCGTCCCTTGAACTACAATTCTTAGTGTTTTGTTCATTGACATTCCTCTCTGTTCATTGACATTCCTCCCCCTCTGTTGCTTCTGTTCATTTGTTTTCTGCAGCGTAGTGAATGGGAATGTAATGGCCTCTTTCGGGATTGCCCTAAATCTTTTTTGTAAAATCACGAGATTAATGTAGTCATCTATTTGAATAATGTAATTACATAATTATTTCAAATATATATTTCAACTACACCATATCCATGGTTTAATCATAATAGGAATTGGATGGGAAACATGATATGTTTGTTCGAATTTATCCCAACTAAGCCCAAGAGTGGATATAGCATCCCTCTTGGCCCCAAGAGGCAGACACACAGTCATCCAATATGGGGTGGTGTACTCAGGAGATACACTTGTATTTGCTTTTCTTATCCATCCCTCTTCTGATTGAAACTTTTCGAATCCATCTCAAATACCAATCCATGTAGAGGTTGGGGAAAAGGCTACCATAGGAGGCCCGTAGACATCCTCTCTCTAAACCCAAGGGCAAATACTCACCCCCTGGCTCCAAGTGGCAGACACACAGTCATCCATCATGGAGTGGTGTACTTAGAAAGAAGTGTAGTATTTTCTCACCCTACTGGTATTTTCCATTCCTCCTCATGGTTGCTTGATGAGTAAAATAACACAAAATATATCAATAATAAATGTATCATTATATACAATAATCATAATAGAGCATACCACAATATCTATTAACACATAAGATGGTTATATTCACAACAATAATTGTAATAACTATTGATTTTTCCCTATGGCGAGCTCGGGTGGGAAGTATGGCGACGTTGGGCATTCAAATGGATTCCCTATTGTGGCTGTTGCAGTTGAAGGAAACCCTTCCGTGACGGCTCTTGCAGGTAGTTTGTGGCTTGTGTTGATCGCAAGGGCATTGACAGATATGCTGTCTAGGGAGGCAACAAAATGAAAGTTGTGGAGAAATGTGATCATTCAAAGCACAATGGCTCTGCTGCAAGGGCATCGTGGATGGCTTCAAGGTTTCAGCCTGGGAATCTGTCGAATAGAGGGTTTATTCTTGTTGCAAATACCATATCTGTTGATCTAAAAGCTGAGACAATAGAGGAAATAGATGCGATTGTTTCTAAGCTCTCCGTTCGTGGGGTGATCTGTCGGTTTAGGGGTTTTTGGCCTAGCCTCCCTTAGCTGCACTCTTGGATTTCCAACGAATGGGAGCCGCTAATTTCTGGTAAAGTTCATATTTTCCCCATGGCTAAGGGGTTTTTTGTTGCTAATTTTGATAGTGCTCAAGATAGAAAAAAAATTTTATGTGACAATTTTTTTAGTTGGGAGGACAAATTTCTGCTGATGATTAAGCCTTGACATTCTGATTTCAATCCTGCCTCTGAAACTTTCAATAAGATCCCAATTTGGGTTCTGCTGCCAAATCTTCCCCTCCATTTATGGAATGACCCTCTCTTGGAAGAAGTGGGGATGCCCTTGGTGATTTTTTGCTGGTGGATGATGAATCTTCTGACATTTTTCATTCCACCTTTGCTCGCATATTGGTTGAAATGGATAATTCAAAAGGATTGCCTGTTGAGATTTTATTTAAATATCCTAAGGGTTCTTGTGTCCAATCTTTGGACTATGAAGGGATTCCCTTCTGTTACAGAATATGTTTTAAAATAGGTCATGCTGCTGCTCAATGCGAATTTGAGAAAAAAATAATGATGGCTACATGGTGGAGAGGTGCCTCTCTACAACATTATACGATAGAGAATAAAACTGAACAACACATGAGTTTTTTCTGATGTGGTTGTGTCAGAACCACAGGGTCTTGGGGCATCCCCTTCAGATGTCTCAAATGGTGGGGCTACTGATGCTATACAAATTCATCTTGTTGAATTCACTAAAGAGCGAGAGGTTGGGTCTCAGGCTGCCATTTCGGGTGATAGTGCTCCGACTATCATTTCTGGTGGCTTTTTTGATATGTTTGTGCTTGCACAGAAGAATAATGTTGAAATCACTGAGACAGTGGCTGCAGGCATTCATCTTCAGGAAAAAAATGTGCTGGCTTGGCAGGATAAGGCATCGCAAGTGGAAGAAGGCTGGATTACTGGTATGGGCAATAAAGCAAAATTCTCTAGGCCTTCTTTCGACATGACTCTTCGCTCCCACAAGAGAAGTTCTAAATGTAAATCTTGATGGGTCTTGCTTGGGGGTTGGTTTTTTTGGTTGGCTGGAGGCTGTCTTTTTTGCAGCTTTGTTTTTGGTTTGTAAAGGGTTCAGGTCCCTTCAAAACCTATTTTTTCCTTAATAAAAAACTATTGATTTTTCCCTTGAGTGCAAATAATTAGCTTAGATTTGCTCAATTCCTTTTGTTTGATCCCTTCTAATATTCTATAATATTTGTTGCTTGAATAATGAATGTATTTCTGAAGATGATGGATGATTTAATATTCAAATGTGATGATTCGATTTCCTAAAAAATGATTCCTTGCAAATGATGTTTCTTCCCTCATATATCCCCATAGTATGCCTTAGGAATGAAGGTGACTCTTCCTATTAACTGTTGTCCCTTGATTACAACCTTTCCTTAATTATTATTTGTTGTCTTTTTGTTTATTTTTTACCATTGCTTTTTAATATAATAATATATGCCCTTTAATTATTGCCTTTTTTCCTTTATCTCTGCTTTATTATTAATTTTTCTCTTCCAATCCTTTTTCCATTACAACTTGGGAGCTATATCTTTACAACAAAGTCGACCCATTTAGAAGAACATAATTTAATTTAATTTCTGATTATAAGGGAGTCAGAAAAAACTGCACCATAATATTGGGCACCAAATGGTGGTTGGCTTGATAAAATAATAATTTATATTTTATGTCTTTTCAAAATACTAGGAGGGTCGGCCAACATTTAGGAGATAAGCTGATTTGTAATTTCATTTATTTGTGAGACATGACAGTTCACCCTTCCAAATATTGTTTGTCCTCAAGCAATGATGGGTTTAACCTTGTTAACTAAATCATTTGTAAGATACTCAATCATACAATGCCAAAGACTCAAAGGAAGAGAAAACAAAGGAAAACAAAAAGAGATGGATCAAGCCTTGACTGTCCAATGCGATGTGGAACACACCTCAGCTGTTTGTCCAAAAACGTTTACAAGTGGAACTCGTTGTCCACTATGCAAACAACAATGCACACTCACATGGGCTAGTGAAATCTGTTGTCCACTAGGTGAGCCCCCAAGGGTGGAAAATGAGAGAATTTGATATGGCTCCCATACCATACCAAAGTTATACCTCCGATATCTTTAATAAGGCACCACAAAATATGAACTTTGAGCTTCATAAGGCTTAGCAAGCTGCGTTACACTAAACACTTATGAACAAACAAGGCATCACAGGCAAGCAAATTGCGTTATGTGTGGTGGCCATGAAAAAGGGTTGAAACTTTGAGCTTCACAAGGTTAGCAAGCTGTGTTATGTTAAACACTTATGAACAAAATGCAAACATGATAAGACATTTTCAAAGGAATTTTCCTTAGTTCATGTAAGGTCTTTTCTTAGGGAACATCGTGCCTAATGTCTCCAAGAGAGGACAAGTCTAGGATAAAAGATTCACAACTTAGGGAATGCAACGAGTAGCATCACCACTAAGAGGAAATTCGTATACTAAGAAAGGTCACACTCTTGGAGGACATCAAAGCCAATGACTCCACCAAGAAAAAGACACATCGCAAGAAGTAAGAAAACCGCACAATGAAACATAAGATATAGTCCAAGATCTCCGAAATGATAATGCCAATGTATGCCCCCACTTTAAAGAAATTGCTAACACCACATTGTGAGAAATTACTTTAAAGTAGCAAATGATAAATGCTAACAAGACATGAGAGCTTATTTGGAAAGCCCTATGTCAAGCATATGTTTCCAAATGAAGCTACGTTATGAAAAAGGAAGGGTTTCCCCCAAAATGAAATCCCAAAATCACACAAGGAATCCATGGATTCGAGGTCAGCGCATGTCTTTACTACAATGATATTATAACTCACTCGGAAAATGTCATCATTCCCCCAAATAACTCATTGAATAGGAAGAGTGACACATAGAGAATGGAAACAAAGGAAAGCCTCTTGAGTGAACATGGAAGAGACCTAAATGTCTTGATGCCTCGCATCATCCCCAAAAGGGAAACACAAGACAAAAGAAAAGGTAAAGGCTTATGACATATAAGAATGTAGGTACAAATAGAGGAATGAACATGAAGACACATCAAACAAAAGAGTACAAGGGATCACATTACACACATGCAATCACAAAAATAACATGAAAAAGAAAATAAAGACAAGAATAGTAAAGCACATGCGAATCAACCTATAGTGGGCCATCTGCATCCCAATCTTGTTCATCGTATGCAGAAGGTGGAAAACTAGCCAAAGGGACAACATCAAGTGCCAAAATAGGACAAGGCTATCTAACTCGTTGCCCCCCACTAAGTGCAGGACAAGGGTGAGCCAAGATAAGTGGTGAGAATGAGCTCCTTGCAAGATATAAAATGAATTTCAATGAATGTAAAACATGTAATAGTGAGTATTCTATGATCCTACAACTATCACATGGCAAGGAGCAAAGTTCATGCATTGTAGTTAGGTTGGTTTCCACGACAATCATCGATATGATGTCCAAATATTCTATGATATGCAGAATATGGTCCATTTTGATCACTTTGATTTTCTATTAATTTTTTAGGTTTAGGTGGTACCTTGATTAATCCCCAATGTAAAAGAGTGTAAAAATTATTATTAGTCTTGGATATCTTCAATAGGCCATTGAAGTATGCAAGAGGATCATTCTTCTTTTGTTTCTTGGATTTGTAACGCTTATGCACTTTCTTCTTTGGTTTGATAATTGATTGACTACAAGATGAAAGATGAATAGGATTATCATGATGGTCATCAATTTCAACTTCTAACATCAACTCCTTTCCTTTACAAGGGGGGATGTGTCAGGGGATATATGGTTATCAATATTTTTCTGTTGTTTTGTCGCATTAATTCCACAAGCGAAAGGGGTATTTAAGGATGATTGGAGGTGAGGTAAAGTAATGTTAATAAATGTATCTATGATCTCATCCTCTTGAGCTAAGATGTCTTCAGAAGAGTCACACAGAGAATTTTTACAAGGGGGGATGTGTTAGGGGATATAGGGTTATCAATCTTTATGATTTTTAGGAATATCCATGGTTGTTTTCTCTTGCATTAAGACATTCTCACAAGTGGGATGTTTAAGGGATGTGTTAATGGTTTCATCATCTTGCAGTAAGAGACTCCCGTAGCTAGGATAATTGTTGGAAGAATGACCATTCTTATTATTGAACTTTTTCTTAGCAAACTTGTGAAGGAAGGATGCAAACATTTTGTAATTTTTAGATTTAAACAAGATAAATTTCTAATTATGCTATGCAAAGACCTGAAAAATGATGTCTTTTAGATGCAATTTTGAATTCAAACAATGCACTGAATTTGATCAATTAAGCTTAATATGAACAATTTCAGATAACATAAATTCTAAAAATTGAAACAACACAGTAAATACAAAAACACATAAGGCATAATCAATGATTTTAATGCTAATTTTTTTAGGAAAAGCCCTGATTAGGGACGCGAATGGGTCTCACTTCAGGGTTTTTAATTTAAAATAATTTGCAAGTTTTTGAGATGGTTTCTATGGTTTTCAAGTTCTGGTTTTAGACAGTGAGTTGTAGTTTCAGATTTTTGTAAAATGAGGTCTAAATGCAAGTGCAAAATAGTGCTAAATGACAAGCAAAAAGACTTAATTGGAGATGAAATTTTGATTTAATTTTGTAATGTAAATGAATGATGATGCCATATTATGTAAACACTAGACAAAATGACTAATTTTTTTAATTTTGTAGATTTTAAAGAATGCAAAAATGCAAATTGAAAACCCTAAATGAGATGCAAACTAATGCAAGTGAACAACCCTAAATAAGATGCAAATTAATGCAAATTAATTTAAATGAATGCAAAACCTAGATCTAGGGTTAAAAATGGACTCCAAATCAACAAGTTATGATGCTCAAACATCGGGTTCACCAAAATGAAATGTCAAAAAATAGGGTTTTGGGGAAGAAAGGGGTTCACCAAAATGTTATAGATACACCTATTTTCCTTTATTTCACTAGGAAATGAGATCCCCACGAAGAATTGATTAACAACCCTTAGGTGAATCAACCTTAAGTGAGAATTTTTAGATTTCCTTAAGACTAAAGGATGAGGGTCAAGGTCAAACAACACTTTGGGGAGAAAAACCAAAAATAACAAATCAACACCAAAATGCAATATAACACTTGAAACTTAAAGATTAAGCTCAATATTTACAGAATCAGAAAATAGAATGTAGATTTGAGAAGGGTAGAAACATGTGTACCAGTCACCAAAAGTTCTTTTTGGAAATTGATTTGAGACTCATTTACCCATGGGTGAATGGGTCCAAGTAGAAGGGTTGCAACAATCTTTCAAGAGCTTCTGGTGTAGATCTTAAGCTTCTGATTTGTCCAAGTTTCAATGTCAAAAATTTGGAAATCTAATTTGTAGGTTAGATTCCATGATTTGACAACAACTTTGACAACTTTGTAAATCTTGCACTTGAAAAGGTTTTCAAGTCTTCTTCAACCTTGGGTATTTACCCAAGGTAATGGTTTAGAATTCTGTTGAGGAAGGAAAATTGCAAGAACGCTCCAAAGAAAAAAAATGGTTTTTAGGGGTTCGCTCGAAGGGGTTCATATGAACCTAGAAAAGGGGTTTGCTCAAACCCCCCTTCGAGCGAACCTATTTTGTGATGTCATCATTTTCTAGCACGTTTTTGTAAATGAAAACAAAGGAAATTTTCAAAACAAGGGGGGTTTGAGCGAACCCCCCTTCACTCGAAGGGGTCGGGGTTTGCTCAAGGGTGTTCGCTCAAACCCCCCTTTTTTTCCCTTCTCCCCCTCTTCTATCAAATTTCTACAAAATTTTTCCTTTCGAATCTTGAGATGAGGATGAAAATGGAAGAAACTTCACATACCCAACTGGATGATGGTAGTCCTTAAAACAAGCTATCCATCAAATATAATTTTAATATATTTTGGTTTTATTATGTAATTTTTTAGTTTAACTAAACATAGGTTTTTCATTGAAAATCAAGCTATCGATTCTGCGCATGTGGAAAATTAGCAGATTATCTAAAAAAATTCTGAAAAATATCTATGCACTAGATATTGATGTCCTTGATCCAAAAAAAAAATTGAATTTTGATACATATGAAAAAAATTATTTGTTAGCAAGTAAACCTATGTCTGAATTGTAACTAATTTGACTTCAAAACATAATTAAGAAAAAATATTCATTAAAACACTATGAAACCAATTGCATGCACTAGATATTGTAGTTATGAATATAAATCCGAAAAATTAGAATTTTAACTTTCATAGAAAAAAAGTTGTGTTAACAAGTACATGTCACTCTTTAAAAATAGTGTTTACTATTAAAAACTAGTTTTCAAAGAAGATTGAAAAAGAAATTGTTGTCAAATAGATTGCACCCGAATGCTTGAATAGTTAAATTCAACAATCTGTTGAAACATGGAATGATCCTCAGGCCTGTGGGTTGCCTAATTTTGAGGATCAATCTCCAGAGAGGGCTGGTTCCCTATATGATGGTCAATTTGGTACTTGAATAATTTATTTATGAGAAAATGGAAAGAGGAACTAAATTGAATGCATGAACTAAAACTAAAACTTCGGTGATGCACCTAATTGATATTAAACTTGCAGAATGATTCACAACCTATCTTTCAGGGAAAATTGTTAACATAGGGCAATTTGAGCTCTGTAAACACATTATTAAATCATTAAAAGGCTGTATTTATTTCCTTTCTTCTAAGGAAAACTAATTTTTCACAAATAGGAAAAGGAACAAGTTTTTAGCACAATTAATGACCTGTTACAAACAACAATTGTGTATAAGTATGCAAAAATAAGACATAAGCTTGAAGGTTTCGGTAATGAAACACATTAGACTTGCATTAGATCATTCAAGCATACAAAACATCTTAAATTGCAAAGGTGAACTCTATCTCAATGAACAATACGAAGGAAAACTCTGCAAGATGACAATCCAAAGTAAAGTTTGTAAAGCTGCAAAAATTGTATTAATCTAAATTTGAAAACTGAGTTACAAGACAATTTGCTTTATAGAATGCAAAGGTTGAATAACAAGAACTAACTGAAAAAGACAAACTTTTTCAATATATTAAATGAGAATGCACCTCAAAGTGCATGAACATGTAACTGAAAGTTAATTTCAATGATAAAATGACAATTCCAAGGTGAAATCCGAGCATAAGCAAAAATCCCTAAAAATAAGGTTCAAACTCATGCAAAAATGAGTGAACTTAGTCTCAAACTTGTACTCATAAAGCATGCAACTAATTTGTAACTCAAACTAAACTGGAAACCTTTGAACGGGAGCCAAAACAATCAAAAATCCTCCTTGCTTTAATCAGCTCGCCCATCATAACTTAAAAACCATTCTTTCATGATAAATCTTCAGTCAACAATCTGATATTAACTTGTCCTCCAGTTAGCTTTACATAATGTTCTTTATTTGTATTTTAAGATGATGAATTAATTAAATGATTTATAATGCATCATTTAATTAATTCATTTACATTGAATAATATAAATAAATTTGAAGAATAAAGCTAATATAGAAAAGCATATTCCTCCATCTCATATACTGTACTTAGCATATATTTTGAAAATATGTATTCTCCATCAATAAATATTGGCAACCACCATGATTAGCTCATATTTTTTCTCAAACCATGCATAACATGTAAGTGAGAGTCTCTTCTTTAAACTCCTAGCTCACCCTCTCTCCTCCCTTAGCTTCATGGGCACCATATTTAAACATTAGATTAATTGACTTAAAATTCAATACCACGAAGCTAATAATTCACAATGATTTTATTTAAAAGATAGTGAAAAAGTCCACCATCAAATTAGGGTTATGAGTAAAGAAGAGCCGAAACTCAACCCGACTACGTATCACTCGCGTTTCACCCTCTGCATGAGTTGTGCCACCATGCTAGGTCTTTTACTAGGCGAGATATTTTGTGTCAAGGCTGATATATTGCTCTTAAAGACGTGAATCTTTCTTTGTTTCTGCACTTATGGGTAAGTTTCTTCAATTGTTTCGAAGCTTATGTGTAGAAATATTGGCCATGAATTCATTATATGCATATCCTTCTTTATTCTCTATGAAAAAGAAGTAATTTATGTATATGATAATCACAACAAGCAATGAAACCTTTAATTTTCCTTATGCATTTACATGCTTGATGCTCCTCTGAAACCCCTCATTTTCTATGGCCGCAGCTTCTTAAATTTGTGGGTGATTTCAACGCTTTCTCTATTCTCCTTGCATGGCGTTGCTCCCTGAGATGACAATCTCCTCGAGGCATTCTTCCTTTTTGCAAAGCTCTCATTTTGGCACCATTTACTAGTGATGTTTGGCACTGCAAATCACGTTTTCTTGAAGTTTCTAAAGTATCTTCAACTCATCCATTTTGTGCATATGCTGCAATAATTGCATTCCATGAAAACATATTTCTGTGAGGTATTTGTTTAATAAATCGTGTGCTTTGCCTACGCCTCCACATTTTGTATACATGTCTACCGATGCAATTACAATTATAACATCTGGCATACTTCTTTATCCCTTTATGTTTTGATGGATGCTAACACAATGCTTCAAGGATTCCCTTCTGGCACAGACAGAGTATAGACAAAGGTCACTATGCTTAATCATGGTAAATGTTGTCCTCATATGTCGTTATGTGGTCTGCATCGTTAACAGTATTTACCATTATTTTGATAAAAACAAAGTCTCATTTACCTGATAACTTGTCAATCTTTTCATTCTTTTACTCAAAGAATGCATGATTTTATTTATATTCCACAAGCTGAAGGTGAATTTTTCCTTATACCGATGCATTTAATGTTCTCCAAGCACCTTGATGACTTTTCAGTAGATCATTATAAGAAAACATAATTGATCCCATACATGTATATCACTTAAAATTTCATGTATATGCGTATGTGACTGTCCTCCATGACCCTTGTATTGATGTTTCCAAATGCTAAATTGCTGCTCCATTGATGTTTTGATGCCTCCTTTATATGGATGGACTTTTGACTCTATCACTGTTGTGATGTTCAGCTATAGTTTGATAGTGTGCACTTGTAGCTTTCATCATTCCTCATACTGGAATGCATTTGTCATTTAACTCATAAGCTGCTGCCACTTGATCCTTCAAAGCTCATTAGCTCTTGCATTTACTTTAGTAATTGTACCTCACAGCTTTGACTGAAAAATAGAAATGAGGTATTGTCAATTGTTCATTGGCCTTGTTCACTGTTGTATTTCTGCTCTTTGCTTGTTACTGTGCTTCAACGTATGACCCTTGGAAGAAGATGAAAGATTTTGTATACTTTCTTGTGACATCTTTTGAGTATCTTCTAATGTATAGCAATGTGTTGTTCATTTAATGATAGTTGTTGCTCATTCTACATGACTGTATTGTTACAAATTTGTACCTTTCAAAATAAAGACTTTTCCTTCACTTAATTGTATTCTTGGGAGTCTCTCCCAAATACCTTTATTGACATGATAGACTTCAAGCTTCATCCTGACAACAGTATTATCAAAGCCTTCCTAATTTCTGAATGAAATTGTTGAATGACTACTACAATCCATAAAAACTTCAAGCATATGCAAGGCTATAGTAATTATCAAGTGTATGTACTATATATTCAAAATTTTAAAAGGAAGTAGCAGCATTAACATTAATCCCACATTCCTCAAAGAAGAAAAACCTCCACGGTAATCATTTATTAGACAATCCCTTCTTTGATTGATTGCACCATGCATTTACTGTCAACATGATAGTCCTATAGCATACATTTTGAAGCTTCAAGTCATGTTTCTATAACCTTGTTAACTCCTTTTGAAATAAGAGCAGATGTGGACTTGCTTTGCATAATGATGTTGTTATGGATTATTATGTTTTGTCTCTTGAATGTCTGAATGGACTATGCTACTCTGATATTGAAAGAAACAATTTAATTGATCATTGTCTTGTTCTCCCTTCAGCATAAGGGCTCAATGCCTCATCAAAATGTAAATATGACTGAAAGATAGAACCAAAACAAAGGATATGTAATCAATGCTCTCTTAATATATTTCTTTAATTGTTCCTTGAATGATGAGCAAAAGATAATTGCTTAATCTGTCTTCACCAGTTGAATTAGACTTCTTGATGACAGTCCTAGATTATGACTGTTTATTTGATGCTTTAATAACTCTCATATATGATGTGAATGAGAAATGTCCTTTTGATATTCCGGGCTCTACCCTTGTGGGAGCCCATTTTACTCCACATATCTGATGAAAATAATCACAAACATGATGAACCTGTTCCTGCACATTGAAACAAACAAGCTACCAAAATAAAAGAAGCTGAAAGCCTCCATTGAGTTATGTTTTTCTTGATTGTCAGCCTTTCATTTGGTGAATGCTTGATTTAATGCAAATTACATTCCTGTTGGTAGCGTAGGCATAAGGCAGAATGTAATTCATCATTTCTTAGAGTACATCTCTAACGCCATTCCTTTATAATTTTGCAGGTTCATGGAGCAAGGAAATGAGGCTGCAGCAGCTTGGAGACACAACGACTGAAGACATCAATGAAAGTGATTCATCATTACAGGAAATGATGAATTGCTCCTCTTCTTTGCGTTTACGTTATTTTTAGTAGTGTAGTTAATCTTTGAATTTTGTATTGATCATTTGATTGTCATAATCAAATTCAGTTACTCTCGCAGCTTGTGCGAGATTCAGTGTTTTTACAAAATGAATAAAAAGCATTATTATGCAAATTCTCAATTTTCTATTTCAAATACTTGCGCAATAAAACTAAAATTCAGATGTAACTTGATCTCTATGATTATCAATGAATACTTTAATCAAACACAATTTTAAAATTTATGTACCTATAATTCATGAATTTGATTCAGCTCTACCTGTTTGAGCTTATAGTGAAAAATAGGTAAGAAATTGGCGACCTCTGCAGAGTGTTTGCTTGCTAAACACACTAGACCAGTATATAACTTATACATTGGGCATGGAGTCTATGTTATGTAATGTTTAACTTAGAAAACCGTAACTCAACTTCAAAACACTCAAATTGAAAGAAACTACTGCAATTTTGTTGAAGACAAAATCTAAAAAACCAGGTGCAACAACTGCACGTTATTGAAAACAAAGTAAAACTGAAATGAAAACATGCCAGTAGGCACTTATTGAAAGCATTACTGAAACTGAAAACTATCCTTCCCTATACTAACTAATAGCGTTAGTGCTCAGACATGACCATTCATTGGTTGCGAAAAATAGTTGCCCTTTCTTAACAACAGAGGATACTTCAAATCTATAAGATTAATCAAAAAGAAGTATGGAAATGACAAACATTTGATTAACTACTGCTCCTTCTGTTCAAAAATTGTTGTCAGCATAGTTTGGATCATCATAAAAAGCATACCTTCCTTATTTGACTGATCATTAAAGATGATAGTCTGAGGCATATGAATAAGATTAACCTGTTGCTGCTCTTGGCACGTTGCAATCACATGCCTTGGCAGAATTATGACTTGCTGTAATTTTGTAGACTCCTCGTATGATAAATACCTGATTAGACACCCTTTTGAAAGCATAAAACTTGGCCTCTTACTGCTGTCTTCATGTTTATACACTGTTGGCACTCCATCTTGCTGATTAGACTGCTCCACTTGTAGTGTAAGATTTTCCTCCTTCCTTCTTGTTGCCTCAATTTCAATCTGATTTGAAAGAGATGCTGATCTGTCATCAAGGAATGAAGGAATGTGTGGCTCTTTGATCTGAACAGGTTGATCATATGCTGCTGGCTCATACAGTATTAGCTTATCATTTATGTTAGAGCAAAAAACTTCTATTATTCTTGAAAACATATTCTCATCTAATTCATAACTTTATATTAAGTACAGATGAGTTTTATCACTCAGTTGCTCCATACTAGGCATAGATGTTACTATGCATGTGATATCCTCATTTTCATCAACAAATTGAGGAAGTTCATCAAATAAATTAGAAAAATTCTGAGATTCACTTTCAATTTTCTCTACATAAACATGCTCAATTTTCTCTTGTTTATCATCTAAGCTTGAAACAAAGGATTCAAGGTCATTCCAGAATAGGGATTCTTCATCATCTTCATTACTTTGTGGCATGAGAGGGCTTACCTTAGATTCAAGATCATCCTTTTGAAACACAAGTTTTAATCTGCTTGCTTGTTCAATCTGGGAAACATCATGCAGATTACTTTCATTAACCTCCAAAACAGAAATGTACTCTTGCTGTCTCAAATGGATTGGTGTCTCAATCTCATCTCGAACCAGCAACACATCATGCTCTGGAATATCCTCCGAGTGTTTCAAATTAACTAGTAAGTTAGGCTCCTGTGTACTCTTTTTAGTTTGCTCAATAAAACTGGGTAGTTGGTCAAACAAATAACCTGACTGCTCCTCCTCATGTGGTGCCTTTTCCAATGAAGCTGAGGCATCCTCTCTCTGCAAGTGAAGATCTTTAACTGGTAATTCCTACATTTTTCTTTCAACCATCTTATAAACAACATTAGAAATTTTTTCAAATGAGTCAAAATCCAAGGGGTTCAGCACTAAGTTTGAACCAATATCCTCTTCACATGTAATATGGTAATTTTGAGCTGGGGACACAATACAAGCAGCCACAACCTCCTGCTCCTTTTGTTCATTCTTTTGTTGCTCTAATCGGTAAACTTCCAAAGCTAAATGCAATGGGTTTATATTTCTGACCTTTTCCACGAGGAGTAAGGTGTCCTTATCAATGGGATGCTCTGCAATCACACTAGGCTATACTAGATTAGTTTCCTCTACTTGGGAAGGATGAATGGTTGTAAAATTTGGGATTTCATACCTTGGAAGTGCTTCCTCTTGAAACTGATCTAAAATGCAAGAAGCTGTCCGGATATCATGCCTTTGAGGAAGCAAAGACTTCATCTGCTCTTCTTTTGTAGCTAACTCCCTCTCGAGCCTATTCTCTAACTGTCTCCTTTGTGTTTCCAATTCCTGCTGATGCAGGTAGGCCTGATACTCTAATTCCTGCTGCTGTGTATCGAGTTCCTGTTGCCTCCTAAACTCTTCTATTTGCTTTGCGATATCTAACAATACATCCTTCATGTTATTCATGTTATTCTTCATATCATCAACCTCTTGGAGCTGATTGTAGACATATGAATATTGATCTAAAGGCTGAGTAGGGGTGGGTGGGAGGTAAGCATGTTGAGCATGCTGATAGGCTGCTATTGCATTGCTGTTTGAGATAAAACCAACAACATGATTGGCCTGATATGGATGGTAAGGTGATTGGTTGACAAGATTTTCAAGAAACGGAAGTGGGTATACATGCTGACTATAAAAATCTATCATCTCTACTCATATAAATGTTAGAAATCAGAATATTAAGCTTGAATTTGAAACATACTAGAACTGAACTTGTTGAAACCAATAAGTATGCTTAGATTGCATGAGGTATAAATTTATTACCTCTAAAGGGTGAAAATATCTTTGCTGTATATACAGGGACAACAACATGTATCCTTGAATTTCTTCTGCGAGTGATCTTGAGGTCTGCCAGTAGTGCCAAAGGGTGTTTATCAAAACTGATTACACACTAAGCAGCAGGCGTTAAATTCAACAATGCATTTGAAACATGGAATGATCCCTGGGGCACAATGGGTTTGCCCTAATTTTGAGGATCAATCTCTAGAGGTGGTTCCCCTATATGATGGTCAATTTGGTACTTGAATAATTTATTTCTGAGAAAAGGGAAAGAGGAACTGAATTGAACGCATGAACTAAAACTAAAACTTTGGTGATGCACCTAATTGATATTAAACTTGCAGAATGATTCACAACCTATCTTTCAGGGAAAATTGTTAACACAGGGCAATTTGAGCTCTCTGAACACATTATTAATTCATTAAAAGGTTTTATTTATTTCCTTTCTTCTAAGGAAAACTAATTTTTCACAAATAGGAAAAGGAACAAGTTTTTAGCACAATTAATGACCTGTTACAAACAACAATTGTGTATAAGTATGCAAAAATAAGACAGAAGCTTGAAGGTTTCGGCAATGAAACACATTAGACTTGCATCAAATCATTCAAGCATACAAAACATCTAAAATTTCAAAGGTGAACTCTATCTCAATGAACAATATGAAGGAAAACTTTGCAAGACGATAATCCAAAGTAACCTGTAAAGCTGCAAAAATTGTATTAATCTAAATTTGAAAAATGAGTTATAAGACAATTCGCTTTGCAGAATGCAAAGGCTGAATAACAAGGACTAACTGAAAAAGATAAACTTTTTCAATATATACAATGAGAATGTACTTCAAAGTGCATGAACATGTAACTGAAAGTCAATTTTAGTGAGAAAAGGACAATTCCAAGGTGAAATCTGAGCAGAAGCAAAAATCCCTGAAAATAAGGTTCAAACTCATGCAAAAATGAGTGAACTCAGTTTCGAACTCGTAGTCATAAAGCATGTAACTGATCTGTAACTCAAACTGAACTGGAAATCTCTGATTGTGAGCCAAAACATGCAAAAATCCTCCTTGCTTTAATCAATTCACCCATGATAACTTAAAGTCCATTCTTGCATGACAAATCTTCAGTTGAATCTATAGTTGTGACTTAGCTTTACATAATGTTCTTTATTTTTATTTTAAGATGATGAATTAATTAAATTATTTATAATGCATCATTTAATTAATTCATTTACATTGAATAATACAAATAAATTTGAAGAATAAAGCTAATTTAGCAAAGCATATTCCTCCATCTCATATACTGTACTTAGCATATATTTTGAAAATATGCATTCTCCATCAATAAATATTGGCGACCATGATTAGCTCATATTTTGCATTCTATATTAAATATTAAGATAACTCACATGATATTATCTTTAATATTTAATTACAATACTTATTTTTTCTCAAACCATGCAAAACATGTAAGTGAGAGTCTTTTCTTTAAACTCCTAGCTCACCCTCTCTCCTCCCTTAGCTTCACGGGCACCATATTTAAACATTAGATTAATTGACTTAAAAGTCAATACCATGAAGCTAATAATTCACAATGATTTTATTTAAAAGCTAGTGAAAAAGTCCACCATCGAATTAGGGTTATGAGCAAAAGAAAATGAAACTCTAACCATTTCCCATTATCCACTATGCATTTCACCCTCTGCTGGAGTTGCGCCGCCATGCTAGGTCTTTTACTAGGCGAGATATTTTGTGTCAAGGCCGATATACTGCTCTTAAAGACTTGAATCTTTCTTTGTTTATGCACTTATGGGTAAGTTTCTTCAACTGTTTCAAAGCTTCTGTGTAGAAATCTTGGCCATGAATTCATTATATGCATATCCTTCTTTATTCTCTATGAAAAAGAAGTAATTTTTGTATATGATAATCATAGCAAGCAATAAAACCTTTAATTTCCCTTATGCATTTACATGCTCGATGCTCCTCTAAAACCCCTCATTTTCTATGGCCACAGCTTCTTAGCTTTGTGGGTGATTTCGACGCTTTCTCTATTCTCCTTGCATGGCGACGCTCCCTGAGATAACAATCTCCTCGAGGCATTCTTCCTTTTTGCAAAGCTCTCATTTTGGCACCATTTACTAGTGATGTTTGGCGCTGCAAATCACATTTTCTTGAAGTTTCTAAAGTATCTTCAACTCATCCATTTTGTGCATATGCTGCAATAATTGTGTTCCATGAAAACATATTTCTGTGAGGTATTTGCTTAATAACTCGTGTGCTTTGCCTGTGCCTCCACATTTTGTATACATGTCTACCGATGCAATTACAATTATAACATTTGACATACTTCTTTATCCCTTTATGTTTTGATGGATGCTAACACAATGCTTCAAGGATTCCCTTCTGGCACAGACAGAGTATTGACAAAGGTCACTATGCTTAATCATGGTAAATGTTGTCCTCATATGTCGTTATGTGGTCTGCATTGTTAACAGTATTTACCATTATTTTGATAAAAACAAAGTCTCATTTACCTGATAACTTGTCAATCTTTTCATTCTTTTACTCAAAGAATGCATGATTTTATTTATATTCCACAAGCTGAAGGTGAATTTTTCCTTATACCGATGCATTTAATGTTCTCCAAGCACCTTGATGACTTTTCAGTAGATCATTATGAAAACATAATTGATCCTTACACGTATAGCTGCTCTTAAGATTTCATGTATGCTTCGCGTATGTGACTGTCCTCCATGACCCTTGTATTGATGTTTCTAAATGCTAAATTGCTGCTCCATTGATGTTTTGATGCCTCCTTTATATGGATGGACTTTTGACTCTATCACTGTTGTGATGTTCAGCTATAGTTTGATAGTGTGCACTTGTAGCTTTCATCATTCCTCATACTGGAATGCATTTGTCATTTAACTCATAAGCTGCTGCCACTTGATCCTTCAAAGCTCATTAGCTCTTGCATTTACTTTAGTAACTGTACCTCACAACTTTGACTGAAAAATATAAATGAGGTATTGTCAATTGTTCATTGGCCTTGTTCACTATTGTATTTATGCTTTTTGCTTGTTGCTGTGCTTCAACATATGACCCTTGGAAGAAGATGAAAACTTTTGTATACTATCCAGTGACATCTTTTGAGTATCTTCTAATGTATAGAAATGTGATGTTCATTTAATTATAGTTGTTGCTCATTCTCCATGACTGTACTGTTACAAATCTGTACTTGTTCAAAATAAATACTTTGCCTTCACTTAATTGTACTCTTGGCAATCTCTCCTAAATACCTTTATTGACATGATAGACTTCAAGCTTCATCCTGACAACAGTATTATCAAAGCCTTCCTAATTTTTGAATGAAATTGTTGAATGACTACTACAATCCATAAAAACTTCAAGAATATGCAAGGTTCTAGTAATTATCAAGTGTATGTATTGTATATTCAAAATTTTAAAAGGAAGTAGCAATATTAACATTTAATCCCACATTCCTGAAAGAAGAAAAAACTCCATGGTAATCATTTATAAGATTGTCCCTTCTTTGATTGATTGTACCATGCATTTACTATCAACATGACAGTCCTGTAGCATACATTTTGAAGCTTCAAGTCATGTTTCTATAACCTTGTTAACTCCTTTTGAAATAAGAGTAGATGTGGACTTGCTTTGCATAATGATGCTGTTATGGATTATTTTGTTCTGTCTCTTGAATGTTTGAATGGACTATGCTGCTCTGATATTGAAAGAAACAATTTAATTGCTTATTGTCTCGTTCTCCCTTCAGCATAAGGGCTCAATTCCTCATGAAAATGTAAATATGACTAAAAAACAGAGCCAAAACAAAGGATATGTAATCAATTCTCTCTTAATATATTTCTTTAATTGTTCTTTGAATGATGAGCAAAAGATAATTGCTTAATTTGTCTTCGCCAGCTAAATTAGACTTCTTGATGACAGTCCTAGATTATGACTGTTTCTTTGATGCTTTAATAACTCTCATATATGATGTGAATGA
>VDFB02000017.1:169702603-169733277 GCA_007258455.2 Sequoia sempervirens
CATTATTTTAATTAATATCCTTAATTAACCTCTAAAGGTATTTAATTAATAATTAAATACCTTACCCCTCCTTAATCCTTCTTTTCATCAAATAAATTAAATAAATATTAAATTTATTTCTCATCTAACTCTAATCCATCTCCTCTAATTTTTCATTAAGGATGTGCACATGCCTAATCCTTGATTAGGATGTGTCACATCCCCCAACTTTTGCAAGTTGGCTTTTAATCCTAATTAGCCCCTAATTATCCTCTAATTATAAATTAATTAAGCCTAATCATTCTCCAAGGAATTTTTAATTCCTTTTTATTTGTCCTAGATTCCCCTCCTTTATATGTGAATTTTTAATTCACATTCCATCCTTCCAAGGCTTCTAGAACCTTGGACTTGTCACAATCACCACATGTGACCAACCTTGGACTTGTCACAATTTTCACATGTGACCAAGTCCCACCTTTTTGGAGCCCACCTTTTACCCTCTAGATTCTTCCAATCATTGTGAATTTAAAATTCACTTTTATTTACCCAAGATTCTTCCCATCTCCCAATGTACTTGCAAGGTACTTGTACTTCCTCCACCTCATGTACCCTCTTGACAACTCATCTCCACCTCATATCCTCTTGTCCACTTCACCCTCCACATGTCAAGATGTGAGGGCTTGTGGGTTCTCAACCCACCATAGCCCTTCATCTTGACCTTGTTGGATCAATCTTGACCCTTGAATTCTCTAGAGAATTCAAGATTCCTCTATAAATACCCCCTCCTCAAGGGCATTTCCACAACACTTCTTCATTTGAGCAACCTCATGCTGCTAAATTTCCTTCTCCACAACACTTTTGATTTTCATAACCTTATGCTGCCATTTTGCCTTCACAACACTTTGCACTCTCACAACTACATGCTGTCCAAGTCATTTTAGATCATTCAACCATCTTTTGTCCATCATTTTGCATATTGAAGCTTGCATTTTAATCACTCAATCTATCATCTAAGGAGCACACAACCCATCCAAGCAAGGGCCAATCAAAGAAGTTTCAACAACAAGGGAGGTAAAAGTGTTTTGTGTTTCATTTTATTTGCATTCCTTTTCGTTGTAACTCTCTTTTGGCTAATCTTGAGGTGTCCTTGGTGTTTTGTCTTTCATGTTTCTTAGTTAGATTCACACATTTAGAGTAGCATAAAATATCAAGGTATACAACCTCATTCAGGGAATGAGAGTTGTAATCTTATTGTTAGATTATGTTATTTGAAATCAAGTGGTATCTCTTATTCTTTGATGTAATTTATCATGTATGGAATGTATGTTTTCTTAATTTCTTAAGTAATTAAATATTATGATTTCAATTCATGTTTCTTGTTTGGGTTTTAAAGTAATCTCAGTCTCGTAACCTTAGAGGTTGTTGGCAGTGGGTAGTAAACTTGCATGTTATTGGTACTTAAACAAAAAAAAAATTAGTACGTTTGAGTAGTTAATTGCAACTTCCTCTAGGGTTGTGTGGCGGGGCGTTACAACTCCTTTATATAGAATGAGTTGTTTTAGCTACTCATAATACAACCAAAATATTCATTTAATCAATATATTATCCTATAAATGATAATTTAACAAACTATGATAAACTTAATGATGTAATATTCTTAATAGGAATAAATTCCCTTATCCATATATTATGGGAACCAAACTTATTTGTTTGATGATTAATTTTTGAACCATCAAATGAATTAATTTTATTTATTTATTACTTATTTTAGTTTAGTAGTATTTAAAATACTAATGTATATATTATATTCAAAATTAGTATATTAATTCATATAATATATTATAAATAAATTAAAACTATTATAATTTTTACTTTGAAAAATTCAAATTTAACTAAACAATTAAATCATTTGCTCATCAATATTCAACAAACATTTATTTTAATGAATAAACTCAATTTCAATTATGATAGTCATGATTGCATTGAGTATGAATTAAAATAGGAGTTATTGTTAGATCTAACAACTATAATCTCATTTACGTCTAAATCAAATAATAATAAAAAATTAAACTTGAAAGTCCTACTTCATAACCTTGTAGATGGTTTGTAAGTGATAACATATCTAGTTTCTATAGTAATGTATATTTGTTTGAGATAATGGATCAATTTTGTAGTTGCACATGTATACTCTCACAAAGTTTATACATATATACACACATACATACATACGTATGTATATTGAATGAAAATATTTATTGTAAAAGGAAAATGACAAATCTAATTACTTTTTTAATATTTAAATTCTCTTTCTAAAGGTCACTACAATTGTTTAATTTCTCACTCAAAGAATATTATAATTGATAATAAATATGTAAGTTGAGATAAAATATCTATATCTAATTATATATTTGTATGAATGAGTGAATTTATGCATGTATTTATATATCTTAAGAGGTGTGTGTGTATATATATATATATAATTCTCTTTCTAAAGGTCACTACAATTGTTTAATTTCTCACTCAAAGAATATTATAATTGATAATAAATATGTAAGTTGAGATAAAATATCTATATCTAATTATATATTTGTATGAATGAGTGAATTTATGCATGTATTTATATATCTTAAGAGGTGTGTGTGTATATATATATATATATAATTCTCTTTCTAAAGGTCACTACAATTGTTTAATTTCTCACTCAAAGAATATTATAATTGATAATAAATATGTAAGTTGAGATAAAATATCTATATCTAATTATCTATTTGTATGAATGAGTGAATTTATGCATGTATTTATATATCTTAAGAGGTATATATATATATATATATAAAGAATGCATATATGTATATAACTTAAATATATGTCTTATCAATTTAAATATTTCATAATGTTTTGTATATTTATGTATGTATGCATCCATGTATGTATATGTATATGTATATGCATATGTATATATACACTTCAATACACATAACACACACACGTCTAAGAGTGTATATAAATACAAAATAAATATACTATGAATAACGTTAATATATATTAAATATTAATGTTTTTTATTTAAAAATAATAAATGAATGGATTTCTATTTTTTTTAATTTTAAATACTAAAATAATAAACTTTTTTTCTTTAATAAAATAAGAAGAGATCACATTTGAAAAATAGAGTGGTAATGTGGCCTCTTAAAGTGCTTTCCCTCTCATAGAGGGGCATGCCCCCTTTGAGGGTATTGTCCCACATTGAGTGTCTCTAATATAGTTAAATTATAATATGTATAAAAATAAATCCTTCAAGTAGTACACAACCCTACTATGATAAAAGGATGATGAAAAAAAGGGGATTTAATATACCTTGTTAAACTTATATTTTAAAACAAATACATACATATTTCCTAGTTAGCTCCTCCCATTATTTAAATGTGTATGTTTTGTGAAATTATTTTTTATTTTGTATAGCACCTCTTGATGTAAATTAGTATATGAAATTTGATCCAACAAAGAAAATACTAGTTCTCTTTGTCAAATAATTTCAATGTACACTACATTAAGATCAACTACACCTTTGTAAAAAAAGAGACTAATTTGTTGTTAGTTTGACAAAAAGAGAAAATAAATCTAGTTGAACCTAATATGTCTTAAATATGAGAATATATTTTTTTTTAACATGTTAAAACATAATGAAAACTAGAACAAAATGATTTATAGTTTTACAATTTACTAATTTATAAAAAAAATACAAAACTATAAACACATTATAGAGAGAAATCCAGGCACCAAAACTAGAAGCCTTTGTGAGGGGTACCAACATGTTGCATACATGTCTATGTGTTGTGCTATAATTTATATGGAAGGAACAATCAGGATTAACCTCTATCTTCAAGAAATGTTCCCAATTTATGTAAGAAATAAAATGTATGTACAACTGGGTAAATCACCAAATAAAAATTGAAATTGAAATAATAATGATCCCTATTTAGTCTTCCAACAACCACATCAACCAAATGATAAAAATGATAAAATCATGTGTGATCCTTCCTCTTGAATATTTCAGAAGGTAGGCTAGTTTCCATGCCCATAAAAAATCAACATGTGTCTATAAGTGGGTGAGACACCCCTATGTATAGAAATAACAAAATGGTGTAACCAATTGAGAAAGAGCTCCTTTTTCATCCATGCATGGGGTTGAGAAACCATGCATGAACTTGGTTAGGTATTTGAAATTCATTTCTTTAGTTGTTTCTTGCTCTTAAACAAGTAAAAACCAAAAAAATTCTATCCACAAGCATTCACACAACATAAAATTGTTATACACTCTTGGCTCTTTGGTATAATGTATGAAACACTTCTACTACCTTTTTGGCAATAAATCACATTGCACCATTTCTTCTGGCTTCAATGTGAGTCTCATCACAAATTTAAATCTTTGGATTAGCTACATAAGCCCTTGACAATGTATCATAGAACATTGCAAGCACTGCAAGCCTACAATTGAGTGCCCTATCTCTATCAAGTCTTTATGTTGTCCTCAAAGTAAGATCAAGATATCATTTTTGAAACTTGTCTGCCAATTTACTTACTAAGTAGTTCATCCTTTAATGGATTTGGCCTTTTTAGCATTTCTACACTACTTTAGCCTTTAATTCACTATATCAAGTCCATGGTCAATTGTAGCCATCTCCTTACACCATCAACAACCTTTTCCTCTTCTTCTTCATTCAAAATAGTTGGGGGACCTTTCCTTTTGTTGGTAGTGACACCAGTCAATCAATTGGTTAGCATGATTATTGGAAGTCCCCACTTCTTTTTTGTCCCCCTTGTTGAAAATCCATTGTGTTCAACATCTCTCATGAAAACTTATATAACATTAGTAGACCATTCTTGTTGCATTGAAATATTTTTTGATGTAACAAATGCATTCACTTGGATTACAAGTTTGAGTGGTTATGCAATGGGAATAACTTCATCCTCTAAATATAATGGTAGCTTACAACCTCTCTTTTGTAGAGGTGTTGTTGTCTATAATCTCTTTACACCTTTCCTAGTTTTGGCTTGGGCTTTATTCTTCATCTGCATTGAATAAAGTGTGTGTGCGCATGTATATTGTAATTACTAATATTTTCTTATATGTTTATGATTCATACATTTGACTCCTTTTAAGAATAGAACTATATATAAATGTCATGTTTATGATTCATATATTTAATGCATACAATAAGATGAGCATATTTTATGGTTTACTAGAGTGATAGTGCACTGTAGGTAAGCCCCGAACACGCATCCACAACCTTCTCATGCCAAAAAAACACCTCGAGTAATATTGTATATATTTATATATTCGTATATGTTGAATCATAAATAACATCCTAGAATTCATAATGATACATGCTATTTATTTTAGATTTTAGAAAACCTTTAGTAAACAATAGAACATGCTCATTTTTGTATGTATTAAATGTAAACAAGAATGGTATGTGGTATTAAAATCAAATTTTAGTTCAATTCTACCATTAATTTCAAATACATTCCAATTTAAACATTCTTACTAACAACTCTTAAATAATATCCATACCTAGTATGAAATGTGTGAATGCTAATATTTTAGAAAGAAAGCATGACACATATGAATCATAAGGATACATCCAAGAATTTAATCAATTGTATTCTTACAAAAACTTTGATTTATAAATATCAATATTTGTGTAAAACTTATTTTATATTAGAAATATAAATATCTATTCCCATTCACCTATATTTGAAAAAAAAAAGCAATTATTCAAAAATTGATTGAATCCATAGTTGACATAATAGATACTTTTGTTAACATATTATTAAAAAAAGTTTGGAAAAAATTTAGATTATTTTATCTGTAACGTTAAATCTAATTTTGTCGACAAATAGGATCTAGGCTGTCAACTCCTATCCCATGATAAGAACCCGCACTTTCATCGGTCCCTCTACCATACAACAAACACTGCCTTACTCTGTAGCCTCCCATGTGAATGATAAGTACGTGAGCGTTCATCGTTCATGAGGATACACTGCCTTTAACTCAGATGTGTGACCAAACCACTTGTCTTCACATGTTCCCTCAAGAGACTAACGTCTTCTTAGATTTCTAGCATTCCATGGACGCAATTTCTTTGGAACTTCTGGCTAGCAACTTCAATCACGTCTCTTAATTTGGTTGAATTGACTAATTGTGTGTCTTCAATTCCAAACGTACACTAATAATGTTTGATGTTTATCGACCTACGTGTTGAAGAGTGTGCAACTAAAAAGCTTTGCTTTTGGGATGTGTCCAGGATAGCACTGTGATATTATGTTGAAGGGTATTCCATTAAAATGATTCACTTTTTGGATGTTTCCAGGAAAGCGCTGTGATATTATGTGTACCAATTTTATGGGTAAAAGTACACCGTGTGTAAAATTGTGTTTGAGTAGAAAACCTCTCTTCTTCAATCAAATTTCTCTGTTGTTTCCTTACAGTTTCGTTGAATCTACCAAATGAAATTGCCGAATCTTTAAAAGTAGTTCTGCTCATGGGTAAGTCTCTATATAAAGGGTTTATTGTACTGTGTTATGGTTATACTGCTAGGAGCAAATTGGAATCCTCCCTCGGTTGATCCACCATTGATATCTCGCAACAAATGGATCCCAAACTATATGCAACTGCTATCTCAGGGGACGTTAAAATGTTTGCAAACTTGCAAGATAACTCAATCAACATTCTCCAAGAGGTTACACTCACAAAGAATACAACACTCCATCTGGCAGCATATTATGGTCATGCAGAAGTTGTGAAAAAGCTGATTCAGATGATTCGTGATATAGAGGCTGATAACCAAGCCAACGCTGAATTGGTAGCATGTCATGGTTCTGTAGAAGATGTGGAAGTGCTGATTTAGATGATGACTCATGATATAGAGGCTGGTATCCAAGCGAGAGGTGTGTTGATTGTCCTGATGAGCACAACAATAGTTTAAACAGAATATTACTATTTTTCTCTCCTGAAAGAGAAAGAATAACACATGGATATCTTAGCTCCCAAGGTCTTTGTAATCGGTTCTCGACGGTACTGACTTTACTCAATGGTTGATGTGAACTGTAATGTTCAAGGGGCCTGCTGGTGTTGAGCTTGTGGATTGTTCTAAAATCAAACATAAATTTAAACCTACTTTAACCAGGGTTTTTAAAGAAACAGAAAAAGATAGATCAAAGCTTTGGAACCGAAAAGAATGATAATTCATTCAACTTAACCAGACTTGTTACCTTTCAAGGAATTGCCAACTGAACTGCAGAACAAAATTAACTTGTGATTAACACACAGTTTCATTTATTCACAGTGCTAATTTTAACAACAGATTGCAAATCACTATTTAAATAAAACATAAAACAAAACTTCATTCCTTGAAAGCTTTTCAAATCAAATGATTAACCCAAGATGAACACCATTCTGGAACACAATATGAAATAGATTTTAATCTTGTTGCTTCTACTGTTAGTGCAACAGATAAGCAACATTTACAAATCTGGCACAATCACCAGTTTACAGAAAACCTATGTCTTCAGATTGTTTCCATCTACACTAAGAAAACTATAAGGATACATTACTGTCTATGCTGAATCTAACTCCTATTCTATTGCTACTCTTAAGTTTTTCTCTAAAACTCGTACTTCTTCTATGCTAAAAACTCCTCTCTCTTTTACAAAGAGGAAAAAAAGCCATATATATAGGACGATCCCAAAAAGAATGCGTTGTCCCCTATTTTTAGGGTTTACAAAATATCCACCGGTTGTAGGAGGGTCGGGCCTCAGATCTTTTGGATAAAGTTGATTCTACATTAAATGTGTATCCCTGCTATCCATGTTGGTGAAGGATTGTTCTGGGGATGATCTCAGATCTTTTGCAACTATATCATTTACTTCTAGTCTCCGTGTCCATCTTTGAACTTCCTTGAAGGGCTGCTTTGAATGCTCTAAAGCATTGTCATTAATGTGGATCCACCTCTGTCAGTAGACACCACAGCTGTCCCTAAGACTCGTGGTTCTTTCTTTCTTTCAGCCCTCTTCCTGTAAGTTGATCGTCTCCTGGAAGCAGCACCAGATTCTTGTTAGATCTTCACACCATTGTTCATCGAGCTGCTCTATCGGCTCATTTATAGAGAAAATCGACACCGGTTGCATTCTGTTGATTTCCTTCATAGGGGTAGTCAACCAGTCAAACATCCAGGGTTCATCTTTTAATTCTCTCTGATTGGCTGAACACATGCCACATAAGATTCTCGGGCGGTCAAAGGTCCTTCGAATGGAATCGCATGTCGGTGAGACACTAATCGTGTCTCCCCGATGTGATCATACCTCATAACAGTCATCGGCGTAGCAAAAAACGGTCGGCAAGACCTCATGTCAAGTTGCATAAGGGTGATCCCATAATAGTGGTTTACAATTTTTGGCCAAACTGGACACTAAAATTATTATTTTTAACTGAATCTTCACATTTGGGCACCTATAGCGACTAAACTATGAGGAATTTGAAGATGGTGCAAACTAGAGTCTCATCAAATTTTGTCTGTAGATTCTAAAAATATTTTTTTCAAAATTTTTGGAATCAAATTGCACTTCTTTTCCATCTCCCATGAAAATTGATTTTTCAGAAAACAACATTTTTAAAAAGTGACGCCAATTATACGATAACTTTTTTTTCCATGAAGGATAAAATTCTAATTCTTTCAAATTTAGATTTGTAACTCTAATATCTAGTGCTTCCACTTGGTTTGGATAGTTTTTATTGAATATTGTTTCCTTAATCAAGTTTCAAAGTCAAATGAATTACAATTGGACCAAGAATCAGTATAATGTAACTTTTTTTGTATATGTCAAAATTTTATTTTATTTTTTGTTGGATCAAGGACTTCAATATCTAGTGCACTTATATTTTCATTTTTTTTTTGATAATCTTCTATTTTTCCACATGTGAAGAACAAAGAAATTCATTTTTGATGAAAAACCTATGTTTAATAAAACTTAAAAACAAATACATAACAAAACCAAAACATATTAAAATTATATTCATTGGATAGCTTGTTTTGAGGAATACCATAATCATTTAAAATAAATTTTAAATGAATTCATTTGATCCCCAAAAGCTAAATCAAAAGTGATTTTTATCAGATTTTGATAGGTGTAAAGGAGGCATTTATAGGTATGGTTTAAAACTAGCGAGGTTCTATCCAAGGGGGTTTGATCTGAGGTGATTTGATCAAACCCTCTTCAATTGGAATCCTTAAAATGGAACTTTTTAAGGCTTAAATCATTATATTTTCTAAAAATATGTGATTTCAGCTAAAATTTGTTCCTCTCAGGAATTGTAAACCACTATTATGACAGCACCCATAAGTCATATCAATACCACAAAAACCACCAGCAAGACAGTCATCATCAGTCAGAAGTCACAGTGAGTTCCCATTAGTCACACCGATATCCCTTTTTTATTTGCAAATCCATCGCTATCGGCAAG
Source organism: Sequoia sempervirens (assembly GCA_007258455.2). Taxonomy (NCBI): domain Eukaryota; kingdom Viridiplantae; phylum Streptophyta; class Pinopsida; order Cupressales; family Cupressaceae; genus Sequoia; species Sequoia sempervirens. The sequence goes on from VDFB02000017.1 coordinate 169,712,106, forward strand.
ACTCCTCATTGTCGGCAAGAGGTTACAACGGGCAACAAAAGTTATAGCAATATCCCCTTTTCTTCGCCGAGTTCACCACTATCAGCAAGACTCCTTCGTGTTGGGAAGACCTTACCCCAAACTCACGCCCTGTCACCGAGACTCTTCGCAATTGGCCAGACATCACACCGAATATATCTCTCCCCAAAGACAAACCTTTTGAACAACTGTTAGGGAGACTTTGCTTGGTCAGTGAGACCTTTCCTCTTCAGCCAGACCTCATGCCTAACTTAAATCCTTTAGTGAGACACCCTGTGTCAGCAGGACATTTCCTCGAGAGCACAAACCTTACCAAAGGCATCATTCCTTTCAGCGAGACATCACTCAATAGCCGAGACTTCATAGCAACCCCAAATCCTTTGTCGACACCGCTTCATTTCGGAAAGAGTCCACCCTGTCGGTGAGACATCATGCCAACGTTACCCCCTATTGCCAAGACCTCTCCTCTTCGGCCAGACATCATGCCAAAGGTATAACCTTTTGCTTAGACTTCATGGGTCAGCAAGACCTTTCATTGAGCTCAAATCTTTCGGTGGCACTAACCTTGTGTGCAATCGGTCAGCGAGACATATGAAAACCTACGGTGATTAAACTATCTGGCCGACTGGGACACTTCAACTACTGCTAGTCGGCAAGACATCTGGAAGGTCTTGTCGACCCTCTTCATTAAGGATTTTTGTGCCAAATGTGATTGAGGTATGCCTTCCAACCGAGCTCCTTGAGAAATATCATCATGTGCATGATTTAATCCTACACTCAACAAAGGAAACCTCAGTAAAGATCACACAAACAAAGGTTAATTAATCAAAATCATCATTAAAATGAATCCTAGATAAGGAAGGTGTCATTAAATCTCCAAATAAAATGATCATATCAGAATTCAGGTTTCAGGTCCACCCACGGAATCCAAGCCAGGGAGGAATTTCAGAGAATTCTGAGCCAGGCGCATTCTAGTAGAATAAACATGAAAACACCTACTAGCAACTTAATCTGATCATTATCAATCAAGAAACAACATGTGAGATCTCAAAATAGCATAAATTAATCATAAAATGCACCATCATTTGTTAAAAAGTCCTATTACTCCACATTTCTTCACATTCTATCAGGTTCTGGGAAAATCCGCACGGGACGGATTTCCGTGAAGGAGGAGACATTCCGCAAGTTTTGGAAAAAATAGGGAACAAAGGATTTCGGGAAAATCTGGAGGAGAAGGAAATCCACAAAGAAGGTGAATCTTCGAATGCTTGAGAATTTTGGGAAAATCCAGAGAAGAAGGAATATCGGGAAAATCCGGCCCACGTGGATTTCTGTGAAGACCAAAAATCCCTGAACCACAGCATTTAGCTGGAGTTTGAGCAAGATCTGGGAAAATATGGATTGGGTGGAAAATCCTGAACTGGGGAGAAAAATTGAACTTCTCCCAGAACCTAAGGCTTTCAATGCGCAATTTGGGGAATCACTTAGGCAAGAAAGATAAACATTTAGGCTCGTGCCAAAGAAAGATCAATCCTCAAAATTGAAGGGCCAAAAAACCAAGAGTGAAAGCAAAAGGGGGTCCCTGCTTCTAGCGGGGCGTGTGTGTGAAAATTGCACAACAAGGTGAATTCCTAAGGGCTAGAAATAAGGAAGGTAATATGACCTTTCACGAAGCTGCAATTGGAGGATGTTACCAAGTAAATATGATCAATGACGATGGCAAGATTACATTGTTCAAAGCTGTAGAAGGAGGCCATAAGAAAATCTTTACAGAGCTTCTGCATTAGACATCTTCTCAGTATGATAGGAGGACACCAGATGGCGAGACACTTGTGTAGTGTGCTGTGTGCAAAAAACATAAAGGTATCCTCAAAACATCATTTATTTTTTATATAGTCTTAGAATACCACTATGTATTCATCATTGTGGTATATTTATCATATTTTCTAATTGTATATGCGATAAATATATCATAGAGATGAGTTATTGGTGGTGAATTGTACACACAGTGAATTTTTCATGAATTGTTTCTTAAAGCCCTCCTTGATAATGGACACCTTTCTAATTGTGCAGGAGTGCTTAAAGAGCTCGTAGATGCTAAACAAAACCTACTTCAACAAGCTAACAATTTAGGTAGAACACCCCTACATAATGCTGCCTATCTTGAGGGAATATCACATATTGCCAGAATTCTTATAGAGAAAGATAAACATTTGTGTTATAAAGTGGATAACAATGGCCAATTACCACTCCATATAGCCGTCATAGAAGGAAACTTGGATTTAGTCAAGGAGATTTTAAAACATGCCAAAGATTGCATATAAATTGTAGCTAATGACAGAAGAAATGCTTTGCACTTGGTGATTGAGAATGCAGTGCATATTTTTAGCAGAATTTCCAGGCACATTAAAACCTTGGTGTTGTTGGTGGTGTCAAAGAGGCTGATCAATAGGGTTGACAACCAAGGAAAGACGACACTGGATATAGCAATGGACAACATGGATAGTGACGAACGACTTTTCAACAGGGTAAGTGATTCATTTATTCTGCTCTTCATTTGGTTATTGGTGATTAAACAAAATGTTTTTAAGAGTTAAGCATTTCATTCCATTTCATGTATGAGAACGTAGGCACTGTTAAAAGCCACTACTGACTAAAGCTTACAAAAATGAAACTTTTGAATCGTAAAGGTGGAAACAACAAAAATTAAAACAATACTGATGATCATAATTCTAAACAGCAAAAACAAAAAGCATGAAACAAAATTCAATTTGAAATATCCCGAACGATTTCAATCCTTCTTTACAACTTTTGTAAGCTGCTTTTATATAACACGTCTGTCTATATTTTATTTCCCATTGTTTTAATGATCCTTTCTCTGTTTCCAATGCCTCGCCATGCTTTCTTTCCAAGCCATTTTTTTCATAATAATGCAACAAAAGAGAGCTAAGGCCAGTATTTAAATGTCATATCTTTTACTTTTACATTCGATTTATTAATGTTAATTTTACACGACATCTAAAGTTCAAAATTGTAAATAATTTTTTTAATTTCATTGATAAAAATATATAATAGTTGAACTGTTTAATAGCTAAAACAAAATTAAAGGAAAACCTAAAAAATATAAGGAGAGTTTACAATTATTTAAAAATTAATAATTAAACAAAATAATAATTTATGGATAAAATTGAAATAGACAAATCTTAAGGCTATTGTTTCCAGCATCTTTATTTTTATTTTTTATAATTTAACTATTATTAATATTTTCAAATATTTTTATCAATATTTGTTTTACAAACCATTAAATATATATCAAACACTTTTGGAGATCTGCCCTATGTATAATCCATAAAGGGATCTTACAATTAGACTAGTTCAGTAATTTATTGAATACAAAATTGACCTACACCAACAAGGTATCCCACTATGTTTGCTTGTTTCCTACCAAACTTTTGAGAGTATTTTCTAAAGTCAAAACTCTTGCCTATGACAACTACCCATTAAAATCCATCCTTTTGGATATATTTGTTAATGGCACATACTATCCCTATTTGAGGTGATACTCTTTCATAACCCATGTATCCTCACAACTTGAAGAATACGTTTGTAATCTTGGAAGTGTCTTTCATCTTTAGCTAAGGAATGAAATTCACCTTTTTTGAAAACCAATCAGCTACTATAAAGATTAAATCATTACCTCTCTAAGTCCACAGTAGTCCAGGAACAATTTCCACAAATATTTTCTCCTAGGGGTTCTCTACCATAGGTAACAATTTTAAAAGTTGGCATTCTAGGAAACTTGACAAATTTTACATTTCTCAATAAATCTTTTGATGTCACAATCTAGACATGAAAAAAATAACACACATCAAACATGGCTTAAGTCTTATCCGTAGTGATATTTCCTCCTAATATTCCACTAAGAAATTCTCTAACTAGACTCTCTCTCATAGAAGTCATGTTATACAAAATTACCTTCTCTTGAATAAATACCCTTCTTGCAAAAAACAATCCTAAAAAATCCTTACCTCCAATCCAAGTCTACACACAATTCTGTCATACCTCTATAAAATCAAAATATTTAGTTTACAAACCCTTCACCATCTCCATTTGAGCCAACTCTACTATCATATACTAGTTAATGATGTAAGTCTCCTACTCAAGGCATCGACTACCTTATTGGGTTGCACCAACTCTACATGTTTGAGAAAAAAAACCTAGAAATATTCCCCATCTCATGGGGCTTCAATCTAGCTTTTTTTTTATTATTAATAAACTTCCCAAAATGTATAGAACACATTATAGAGATGTACTATACATAATCCATATAGGGGAACTATACAATTAGACTAGTTCACTAATTTATACAATACAAGATGAACCTACACCAAGAAGGTATGCCACTATGTTTTTTGTCTCCTACCAAACTTTTAAGGGTATTTTCTTAACTCATATTCATAAATTTTTTCTAACCATCTATCAATGGATGGTATGTAAAAATACAATTTAGCCATGTTTCAAATATCTTCCATAATGTATGCTAAAATGGCTCAAGAACATAGTATCCGGGCTGTTTGGTAACCCATGTAGCCTCAAAACTTACTTGAAGAATAGGTTTGAAATCTTGAAAATATTGAATTCATCTTTTGCTAAGGAGCAAAATATGCCATTTTTGAAAACCAATAAAATAATATAAAGAATAAATCATTACCCCTCTAAGTCCATACTAGTCCAAAAATAAATTACATGGAGACTGTCTTCTGAGGCTTCTCTAAGATATGTAACAATTTGTACAAATTAGTATTCTATGCAATTTGACAAATTTTGCATTTCTCAATATATATTTTGATGTCACAATGTAGCCATTGAAAAAATAACACTCTTCCAACATGGCCAAAATCTTATCCACAATGATGTAGTACACAAACCCTTCATCATCTCCATTCCAACCAACTCTACTATCATATTATTTAATAATGCATGCCTCATACTCAAGGTATCTACTACCTTATTGGGCTACACCAACTCTATGTTCAAGAACAAAAGAGAATTCTTAAAAATACCCCATCCATTTCATAAGCCTCTAATCTAGCATTATTTGATTATTAATGAATCATAGTTCTTGAGGAATAGTATATAAAACAAATTCTCTTGTTAATAAATAATATCTCCACTATCAAAATGTTTAAATAATATCATAAAACTCCTAATCATAAACTAAAAACTTCTAGTTATCGGGTGAAGCCACAATAGTGGTTTACAATTCAAGTGAGGAAGGAAAACTCACAAAAAATGACCCCAAAGCAAAAAAAGTGATTTTGGGGGTTCGTACGAACCTACTGGTTCGACCGAATGCATTAAGGGTTCGCTCGAACTAGTGTTTGAGCGAACCCCTTTAAATTTTGGCCACCAAAAACAAAAATGCATAGCAAAGGGGTTCGAGTGAACCCCCAAGAGGTTTGCTCGAACCCCTAGGGGTTCATTTGAACCCCCCTTGCCCCTCATCCCCCTCCTGAGACACAAAAAGTCTACTTTTTTACGCTTCGGAGCTCGGGTTGAGGATGAAAATGGAGAATTCTTCAGAAACCCTTATGGAATCAGATAGTCCTCAGAACGAGCTATCCAACGAATATAATTTTTATATGTTTTGATTTTATTATGTATTTGTTTTTAGTTTTATTAAACATAGGTTCTTCACCGAAAATGAAGGTCTGCTTGCACATGTGGAAAAATAGTATATTATCAATTTTTTTTTGAAAAATATGAGTGCACCAGATATTGGAGTCCTTGATCCAACAAAAAAAATAAAATAATTTTGATATATACAAAAAAAGTTACATATTATACGATCGCTATATCTGAATTGTAATTCGTTTGACTTTGAAACTTGATTAAAGAAAAAATATTCAATTAAAAACTATCTAACCAAGTGGAAGCACTAGATATCAGAGTTGCAAATCTAAATTTGAAAGAATTATAATTTTACCCTTCATGGAAAAGTTATGCGTTATGCAGTGTGCATCACTTTTAAAAACCAATTTTCGTGGGAGATGGAAAAAGAAGTGCAATCTGATTCCAAAAATTTTGAAAAAAATATTTTTAGAATCTACAGACAAAATGTGACAAGACTCTTGTTTGCATCATCTTCAAATTCCTTACGGTTTAGCCGCTATAGGTGCCCGAATGTGAAGATTTAGTTAAAAATAATAATTTTAGTGTCTAGTTTGGCAAAAATTGTAAACCACTATTGTGGGATCACCCTATCATAAATCAATTTTTTATTGAAATACATAATTGGTTTGTCATCTTAACTTAAGATAACATTGATAACCTTACCATTAGAATCAATTAAACTCCTTATAAAACCTTCTCAAAATCTAGAAGTATCAAATGTAACACCCGCCATGAATCCCTAGAGAATGTTACACACATAACGGAAGCAAACCATTTTCTTTTTTAAAGTGTAATTAAACAAGTAAAGTGAACTAAACTTATACATACATTCTCTAAGGTACGTGACATCGCTATTTACAATAACCATTACTAACAAAAGTTACTAAACATAACATAAGATTATTACTCATGAATTAAAGATAATACATCTACTAACATTAAAATACATCACATAAAATATAAAGTACAAAATGATCCATTCATACATTGCATCCATTCAATATTACAATTACAACTCTCATTTCCAAATGAGATAGTTTATACCAAAATGTTAAAATTACAAATTACAAAGATTCTCCTTGAATAGAATTGAGGAATGATACAATTACAAATTACAAAGGATCCAACAGATACAAGAGAGAACATGATAGAATTACAAATTCACTAGTACACACGAGCTTTCCAATCATGAAGTACTCGTCATCACTAACAATAACTGGGGACCCAACAGTGTAAGGTGCACGTTCCACCCAACCATGTGGTACCCGAAGGACCAACCCTCATGCTAGGAGATAGTAAAAGAGCTTCGTACTTGAAAAACCTACAACCTCTAGACATAGGAAAGAACAATATTAAACTACATAAGTACAAACTTACAAAATGGTTACAATGCTTCTAGATAACAATGATCAATTGCGCAAACCAATAAACTGACTCACGGTTGTTATAGGAGTGTCATCACAAATTTGCATGGGTTACCTTGGTGAATCTTCCTAGGCTCCGGCCCCCATCTTGGGTTACCCTAGTGACTTCTTACGAAACCCGGCCCCACATGTAATCCAATGCGGAATCGATTATCTTTCCTAGAAACAAGATATCGATCATGTCATTCTAGGCCTTCTCATCTCATCCCAAGTCTTTACTAGCCCTTGAGTCCATGAACGAGTCATTAACAAAAGTTAAGTGTTTAAACTACCCTTTTCCCCTAACACATTTCTTTAATTTTCACTGATTAACTAACTCCGCATGAGTTACCTTGACACCACTTTGTGTGTCGGCGCTCATGAAAAGCCACTCCCCTATTAACAACCTAAGGGATCAATTCCAAAAAACTTAGGGTAAACCAGGTGCAAAAAACCAATTACAAATACCAACTTAAAACAATGTACAACACAACCTGTTCGTAGAATCAGGTGACCATACTTGATAAAATACCACGTGCACTATCCAAGTTATTTCTAAGCTAAACCAACATAAGTTAAACTCCCCCTCTCAAGAAAACACATTTGGAAGTCTTACATAAACAAATAACTCCATTTATCCAACAACGAGAATGAGAGAGATAACATAACGAAAAGACAATTTAGGCAATTTAATAACCTACTTTAGGATCTACTAAATCCAAGTAAAGCAATTACATTTTGCAAAATTGAGGAATTTTAAAACTAACAGTTTAACTCCATTTTCCTTAATTACACATAATGATCAAAATCAATTTTTTTTTTAAATAAAAATCATTCTATTATAAAATCAACTTTTGCATCATTATAATAAAATCACCTCAAAATAATCATATTTAAATATAAATTAAACATATATATAATTATATATTTAATATATATATAATTATATATATTTATATTTAAATATATAAAAAAAATTAAAAAAAAACTATTTAAATTTCAATTCATAAATATATTCCAATTAATTAATTAAAAACCCAATATTTAAAATATATAATATATATAATATATATACATATATATATTTATATAATACATATTATATATATATTATAAATAATATATATATATATATATATATATAATTTATATTATATAAAAAAAACAAACATAAAGAAAACATTCAAACGCAACCCCCATATAGGGGACGCAACCCCTACTAGGGCGGCTGTGGTGGGCAGCGCTACTGTCTGTGAAGGCAGCGGTGCTGCCTCCACAATAGCCTCCCCATGGGGGCAGCTGTGGGGGTAGCCCCTAGCCCCAATTAAAATTTTTAAAAAAAATTCCTATATATTTTTTTAAACAACACAAAATTCCCCTTGCTTCTGGTAATTTGCTAGAAAGAAATTTTTTTACAGAATTTTTTTTTATAAAATTTTTCCCACAAAAAATTCCTAGTAGACAAAATTTATGCAATTAAAATTTATGGGTATATGTATATATCTATATATATATATATTAATAGAATGTATATATATATACCCAAAAATTTCCATTTTACAGTTAAATTAGACAAATTATCTACAAAAAAAGCTACAGCAAAATAATTTTCAAGCATAAATTTCATGATTTCAATTTCTAGAAATTTCCAAATCCAAACAGAGGTTTTAAGATTTTCTTTTGTTTCTCTTTCAATTTTTCTATTGTTAAAATTTGATTTGCTAAAATTTCTGTTGTTTTTTTTTGTTTTCTCTGAGAATTCCCCCATTTTTCTGTAGAGATCTTTAAGAACTCACAGCAAGCTTTCAAAATTAAAAATTCAAAACTTCTAAAAAAAGATAAAGCAATTAAATGAACCTGTTTTCTGAAGTCTCAAGAAATACAATTTGATGTTGTGCTTCCTTGCCAAATCCCAAATTCCATATTTCCTTCCAAAATGTTCACTTCCAAATCCAAGAATGTATGAAAAACAAGAAAACCTTCATTTCTTTTAATAACAAATTCTCAAGAAAAATAAAATATCTCCCATAAATTTTCCCCAAATTTAGTCAAATTTCTCAAAATATCCCTCAACCACCATAGTTATTTCCCCCCTTATGCATTTTCAAGATATATATATATATATATATTTAAAAAAAATACTTTAACACCAAAATTTCATTTCAAATAGAATTTAAAACTTTTAATTCTATGCACTTTTCAAGCAACATTAATTATTTAAATTTATTTACTCCACAAAATAAGTTTAATTAATCAATTTATTTACTCAACAAAATAAATTTAATTAATTGGTTTATTGACTTAATAAAATAAATTTTAGCACTAGAATTAAATTACTTTACTAATTGAATAAAATTAATTAACTAAATTAAATAACAATTTTAATCTAAATACATAAATTAACATTTCCACCAGTTAAATATTAATTTCCACATATAATTTCCACTGATAATAAATGATCAAAACATCAAAGACAACATGAATCAACAACATACCAGACACAAACTGACAATACACTATGACAGGGTTGTGGTTTGACAAGAGAACCCCGTTACTATCTCCCAATCAACAATACTGTTGGGATATGGACATGCTCAAACTTGTGAAACTAGGTGGAGATGATGTCCTGTACCTACAATCCTGTAATCAAAACAAATTTCGTACATGGATAAACATAATAGTCACACTGTGAAGATATATCACAAAATCACAGAGCCCTCGAATGCGAGTGATGTAATCCTATTCCCTTCACCTATACAATCACATCAAGACTGACGAAAGTAAAGCATCATAAATCAACATATAAGCATATATCAATATTAACAACTATGCTAATCAAAAGCATAACATGAAACATAACCTCCATATAGTGCATGATCTCATCACAGTATAACATCCACATCGCTCTAAGGCCAGCGATCATAAAACAATAACAAATATCTGAGTCTGTCAGAATAAACACATTGTCTAACAACATAGCAATCCAGAGGGGTGCTACATCAAAAGTGGGCCTCCATCACCTTCTTCTTTAACAAGTCAATTTTTTTGAATATGATAGCTATCTATTCAAATCCACAATTCACTCAACTAAAAATATTTCTTAAATAATTATCAATAATTATTCTAAAAAAATAAAAAATCACATTTATAAATTATCCTTGAACCTTTACTTACTTTTCTAATCTAATGCAATGAACTAGACGCTAAATTAAGGTGATAATAATTTCATATGAAGGTTTCAAATTTTAATTTAATTTAATTACAAAGATTCAAATATTTTCTCCATTTTATTTCAATATTATAAAAGTTTGTAATTTCCAAGAATTTACTTTCATTGAAACGTAAAATATTGCATAATTAAAAGCTAATTTTATAGTCTTTTCAATATTTATAAAAACCTTAAATAGTGATCAATTCCTTTTGATTTAAAAGATGTGGGTCTTTGTGTAGATTAAATGGTTCCTAGAAATAAATGGTCCGCAAAGGACTCCAAAGGCGAGACAATCAGTCATCACTAAAAAACCAACGTAGAAAGTCCAAATTATTTCAGTAAATGCAGTGTTGATTGCAACGGTAGCATTCGCAGCAGCATTCACTCTCCCAAAGCAAGACAAATAACATCATTTGGTTGGTGCTTTCTTTCAAGGTTTAGTGATTTGCATTGCATTAGCATTTTGTAGCTCAATTTCATCAGCATTTCTGCTAATGAATGCACTTTATGGTAAACAAGAAGATCCCCTTATTCTCAACACCTCTGTCATTGGATTATGGATTGCATTAATATCTTTGTGTTTGGGATTTGGGGTGGGAGTCTATGTGGTTGTGGCACCAGACCATAGAGTTGTAGCAGCAATTGTTTTGGGTATGGTGATGATTACTCCACTTTGCATAAGAATAATGATCCTTCATTCCAAGAGATGCATCTTTAGCGATGATGCGTTCTACCTTTGGACATTCATAATATTTTTGGTCATCCAGACCATAGTTTCCTATTTTCCGTACTTGCCTGTTCCGTTGCCTCCATGGGGCGTACTTATGATAGTGGGGATGCTAATGCTGGTTGTATCATGGGAAGGCTGAAAGGTTTTTGTCCGAAGGGAAGGCTGGAAGTCTTTTGTCCGAAAATTTAAAATCTTTGAAGGTGATGTGGATCGCAAGTTGTTTTTCATATGGTACATGGTTCCTACTATGTTTAATTCTATCTCAGACGCATACTTTTCCCTTTTATTTTATATTATAGGATGGATGACAATGGGAATAAGTGTATTCATTGCTCGAAAAATATATTTTCGATCAAAACAAAAAATCTCCACAAATAATTACGATTACATATGGGTTTTGACATTCATTGCTGTTTTAGCTATGAATGTTATAGCCACCATTATCACCACATTAGTGGATAACAATAACAATATTTGACATTTGTTATTGGTTTAATCATGAATGTAATGACTTTTCTTATTGAAATATTATGGAACATGGGTCTTGATATTTATCATTGTTTTAATTATGAATGTAATAATATTATGCGAATCAAACTTATTTTTTTGATTATTAACTTTTGTACTATGCAATGAATTATAAGTTTTTATTTTTAATTTATTTAATTTTGTTGGTATATATATATATAATATATTAATATATGAAAAGTTAAAATTATTATGATTTTATTTTGAAAAAATCATATTTAATTAAGCAATTAAATCATATGTTCATCAATATTTAATAAATATTTATTTTAAGGAAAAAAATCTATTTCAATTATGTTAGTCACAATTGTGTCAAAAATAAATCAAACTAGAGATCTAGATAAGATCTAACAACTATAATCTTCACTAACCTAGTAAAATAAAATTTGGCTTGGAAGAATCTATTGATCTCAAATCTCTTATCTAACTTACCTTTGATCACTGTCATAGCTCATCATTGACTAGACAAAAAATTGCTTTATTACAATACTATAAAACTAGAACTCACTACTATATAATACTTATTATTGTAATTTATCTAATATTGTATTATTATTATTTTTTAAAGTTACACTATACATGTCTTTAATTAGACATAATTAACATACCCATTTAAAAAAAATCTTATTAAAAAGATATTATTTTGATGCAACTATTTTTTACTACCATCTATCAAAGATAGGAGGTGTTTTTTTTTTTTGTATATTTAAATTTGACCATGCATATGTATTTAGTATGTTGCATTTTATAAAGGAAATTATGATAATAAATCTAGTTTCTATTATAATATACGGTTCTTTGAGACACTGGATTAATTTTTTAGTTTCCTCTCATGTAAGTTTGTACATATTAATATAAACAAAATTAATGAAAATATTTATTATAAAAGTGAAATAGATAACTTTGATTTCTTTTGTTAATATTTAAATTCTCTTTCTCAAGGTCATTACATCCATTTAGTTGCTTGATTAAAGAATATTATTTAACTAATAATAAATATGTCATGTGTGTAACAAATTTAGTTTGTTTCTTCCTACATAGTACTTCTATTACTAGGTTTATGAATTATTTAGTATAGATGATAATCTAGAGAGGGACATTCATTTATTAAAGAATATATTTTGATAAAAAATGTGTGTGTGTGTGTAATTTAGTTTGTTTACTAGGTTTATGAATTATTTAGCATAGATGATAATCTAGAGAGTAACATTCATTGGTTAAAAAATATATTTTTATATTATATATAGGGGGGTCACAAAAAGTACAAAACTAGTTACATCAAAATGTACAACTCAAAAGAGGCCAGGCCTCGCAACAGGAGCATCACGAATCTACATATCTGAAAGAACTATACAAAGATACAAGAAGGAGACCAAAGGACTAGTGTAAGATATCATCATGGGTGTCTACCCAAGAGTCCACCCCATAGATCCCTCCATCCACACAATGTTTTTCTTCTCTTGGATTTGCGCAAGCATAAGGATTTGGTCCTTATTGGAGTTATTTCTTTCCTTAACCTCCTGGTTAAGCATTTTGCAAGTCCTCTCGAACATCTGCAGGTTATCCATATTCTCCCTCCAAACATATCCATCCTTCATCTCATAGATGAAGAAAGTGGCATATCCCATCTTTAGGAACCTTTTGAGCTTTTCTTTTTCAATCAGCATAGTAGTATGAACCTGCAAGTAGATTTTAAAACATGTGAGTTTTCGAAAAGACCCAGTAAGAACTCTGGGGTTGTTTTGATACCTTTCCTCGTTTCTACATTTCCAAATCTGCCATAAAATATTAGAGGAGAGAATGTTCCAAAAAAGATTAGTATCTTTCATAAGCCCATCAATATGCCCAGTAACAATTTCAAGAATATTAATATTCATAGGATAATTGATACCAAACATATGCCAAATTTCCTTAGCAAAGATGCAGTTGAAGAGAATGTGTCTACCAGACTCGGGTAATCTGCACAGGTTATAGTAATCAGCCGTAGAGTTATCTTTTCTAATTGGGAGCCTATCAAGAAATAAAAGTCATTTAAAACATTTTATCTTAGGCTCAGTAGGGCCTTTCCACAATATATCAAAATATTTCTTCTAAGAGCAGACATCAAGGGTGGAGTACCAAACAGAATTGACATGATCAATGATGGCATCAGTATGCCCAATCACATTGTAGATATTTTTAGCTTTGATTTTGGATATAATGGTCCCATCCGACCATTTACAGCTTAAAAATCTGTGAGAGTCCATATGGAAAGTAGTAGGAAGGTCCTTATTAGCATTAAGAATCATATTATAGGTTTTCTTCTGGGAGGCCGGGATATCAAAGTTGCTTCTAAGTTCTTCCCAACTGATTATCCTGTCTTGCTCAAAGAGGTCAGCCAATTGAGAAATGCCCTTATTAGACCAGTATCTAGCAAAGCAGCCTTGGGAGAGGGCGAGGAGTTTTCCAGATGAGTGTAGGTTCCACCAGATGGACCTTTCACCATATACCTAATTATCATCATGGAAGGCCTTGTTAGTAATATACTTCCTGACATGATCCCAAGCTTTCCATATGGATATAAAGACAACAGATCCTTGTACAACAATAGGAAAGTTGCCAATAATCAGATCATTAAAAGGTAGATTCTTCCAAGATTTTGCATTTTTGGGGAATCCCCTTTCTATATTATTCCTAACAAGGATCTTCCAAGGATCATTACCATCCATAGAGTGAAAAAACCATTTGGCGGCAAGGGCAATCCCTTGGAGTTTAAGATCCTTCAAGCCCAGACCCCCAAGGAGCTTATCAGTATGGCACCAATCCCATTTAACAACATGCATCTTTCTATTTCCTTTACCATTAGACCAGAGAAACTTCTTGACAACCTTTTTTATTTCCAAGATTTGGTAATTACTGAACATCCAAGCTGAGGAATAGTAGATATTGTAGGAAGAAAGAATTTTTTGGCAGACTTGAACTCTGCCAGCCAAGGACAAAGATCTGTTGTGCCACTTATCCAGCTTCTTAGTGATTTTATATTTAACCCAAGACCACATATCCTTAAGGGAGGGTTCAATAGAAAAAGGTATGCCCGGATATCTCACAATTTTATGCAGACCTCCCCATTGAAAATCATAGTTTTTAAACCAGACAGGGGGCTGCTCATCCCATCCAAGACATATAGATTTGGAGTGGGATAAACGAGCGCCAGAAATAGTGCAAAACAAATTGAGTTTATTTTTCAGAGCTTCAAAGTTGTCAGCAATAGCTTCAAAGAAAATAGCAGTATCATCAGCAAATTGGTAGTTTATAAGCTCTTCATTATTAGGGAGATATATGCCCCTGACAATAGGGGAGATTGAGTTATCTCTAATAATGTAATACAGGGCATCAGAAGCAATAACAAAGAGGGTAGGGGCCAAGGGGAAACATTGCCTAATGGATCTACCAAGGGGGAAGGAATCTGAAAGGGAGCCATTAACATCAACCTGGGCAAAGGCATCATTGAGCAACATATTAACAGAATTGCAGAAAACACTAGGAAATCCAAAGGCCTCAAGCATCATGGAGATAAAGCTCCACTCCACCCTGTCATAGGCTTTCTCAAAATCCAGAAGAAACATAGCAGAATTTTGCTGAGAGTAGTTGGCCCAATTCATGGCTTCCCAATTGGTGATCAGATTCTCAAGAATATACTTTCCCTTAATGAAGCCAGTTTGGGTAGAACAAACAAATTTGGGCAGGATATTCTCAAGTCTCAGAGCCAGGATCTTGGCAAAAAATTTATAGGAGACATTGAGGAGAGTGATAGGTCTCCAATTCTTAATGAGAGCTTTGTCCCCATCCTTAGGAATCAACTTAATAATACCCCTGTTGATGGAGCTACCCAGGGAACCCCTAGCCAGGGCTTCCGAGTAGATATCTTGAAGATCTTTGCAAATCCAACTAATATTAGCCTTGTAAAACTCCACAGGGAGGCCATCGGGCCTAGGGGCCTTGTCATTATTAAGGGATTTAATGGATTTTTCAATTTCCTCTAAGGAGATATCTTTGGACAGCAGGTTAGAATCTAAAGTGGAGATCCTATTAGGGATAAGAGATCTACACTGATTTCTAAGGGAGGAAGCCTCCTCTGAATCCTCAAAGGCAAAAATATTTTGGTAAAATTTAGCAAAGGCCTCTTTGATGTTGTCAAGGTCAGTTATTTCATGATTATCAACTATAATTCTCTCTATAGTTTCATTAGACTTTTTATGCTTGATGAGGTTAAAGAAAAATTTAGATCCACGATCACCAAACTGTAGCCAATGAGCACAGGATCTAATTTTGGTGCCTTTAGTTCTAATCTGCTGGTGCTGTCTAAGGGATTCCTTAGCATTAATCACATGAGAGATGAGATCATACTCTGAGGGATTGGCTTGGATGTTAGATTCAGCTTTCTGAAGGTCAGAGGAAAGATTTTTTTTGGTAAATCTATAATCTTTGGCCCTTTTTTGGCCAATGGTTTTTAACAGATTCTGCTAGGTGAGAATGTTCATGTTCCATCTATCCGTGTGAGTGCTAGTGGGAAAGTTATTCCTGTTAATGAGTCTAATGATATGAATGGCAGCAAGAGTATCCTCATCTTTAAGAAGACTAGTATTAAGGATAAACTTGGGATTGGAGCCTTTGCTGCGCACAAGGGAATTATTAATTCTAATACAGGTGGAGATAGGATGGTGATCAGAGAGGGGAGTGGAGGTAACGAGGACAAAGTTGCCCAGGCTATCAGGAAAAATAGAGAATAAATTTTTATTAGCATAGAAACGGTCAAGTCTAGAATATATTCTAGAGGGACCTTGTTGGAAATTACACCAGGTATTCCATAAGCCAAGGTTTGTGTCTTTATTTCCAGCCAAGGGGTCAAAGAAGTGTTTAGCATTTTTCATTCTATTCCAATGAAATTTTTCCAGGTCTTTCCAAGCAAATGGAAGACCACCAACTTTGTCCACCTGGGATTCAACCATGTTGAAATCCCCTCCCACAAGCCATGGGATACTAGGGAGAGCAGCCAGCCAGTCCCAGAGGCTTGCTCTCTCCCTAAAATCATTCAAGCAATAAATGGAGCATATGCCAAAGACATTGTTATTGTAATTAATAGTAATCCACACTGCTTTGTTACAAGGGGAGAGCCCATTGCCAGTGATATATTTCTCCCATCTCGTGTTGACCAGAAGCGCAACTCCACCCCTACCCCTAGGGTGGTTAGTACAGAACTTGATGGCATCTTTCCACAGGAAGTTAAGATTGGATTCAAGAACGTATCCAATAGCTTTAATCTCTTGCAACATCAAGAAGTCCATGGATTTACAAGTATCTAAATACCGCTTAATAACAAACCTCTTGTTAGGGGATTCAAGCCCCCTTATGTTCCATGAAATGCAATTCATGAGGAAACATGCGGGGGGGGGGGGACAATGGTCAGTAGACCCCACAATTAGGGCCATATCAATAGTAGGGATATCCCCAAGCTTCTTACTGGAGGAGTTCTTATTTTTGGAGCCCAAACACCTCCCCCGTCGTTTAGATGTGGGGAAGTCTCCCTTGAATTCATCCTCATTATCTGAACCAACAGGGGACAGGATATCCATATCCATGGAATGTTTTGGATGGAGAATAGCGGAAACAGAGGAGTACTTGCAGGCAGGGATGGCCTCAACCAAACAGTCATCACTAAGCTCTCTGAAGATCTTATGAGGGAAGTTCTGGGGAGGGGCCGAGTCAAAGCGACTGTCAGAGAGGTCCTTGGGTATCAAGTTTGTTGGGGGGGAGCAAATTTGGATTTCCTATGAGACAACCAGGATAGGGTTGTCCGTGCTTGAGGCTAGCTGAGGATTTAGGGACAAGGAGCTCGCAATAGAGGTGTTAGCCTGCTTATTGGTCCTTCGTCTATGCTTATTGGAAGTTTTGGTCACGATTTGGAATCTACCATTTTGAGTCTCATTCACAAAGGACAAGGAGTTAGTCGAGATTAGAGCAGGGGAAAGGGCAGCAGGGATGGATGGGGAGTTAGACGCCATAGTAGGGGGGTTAGTAGGTTCAGCTAGATGTGGGGTTTTGTTCATCGAGGATTCCACATTAGGGTTGGAAGTATTAGTGGATTTTTGGAGAGGTGAGGGCTTAGCCGACATTGGTTTTTTCTTAAGGATGGGGCAGTCCTTCCTCAAATGCCCTTCTCTCCTACACAAGAAACAAGTGTTCAGATCCCCAAGAATTTCAATAGGACAAGAAAAATTGTCTTCAGAGATGTTAATGTTAATATCAGTCAGAATTTCTTTACAAGGATTCAATGAGATAAGTATCTCGACATCCATATGAGGGACCAATCTCACAGTGTCATCCATTCTGATGACTTTACCAATTGGTTCAAGCAATTGGGGAAGGAAACGCCATAGAAATGGTGGTATCTGTTTAACCAATATCCACTGAGGGGCTGAGAGGGAAAGAACTTCCTCATGAATGGCCTCAGGAGACCAAGCCAGGGCGTGAAAGGAGGTAGATCCCATGGTCCAGTACTATTTTTTAAGAACTTCGGCCTGGGATTCATGATTAGCAAAGAAAATCACATATAGACCTTTCTGAATTTGTCCGCAAAATGAAATATGGAAACCAAGTTTTAGGTTCCAATAGTTATGGAACCAATCATCTAAAAATTTCCTCGGAGGGCATTTATCCACTTCAATAGCAGAGAAGAAAATAGCAAAATTCCTTAATCTATTTTTTTCCTTCACAATTTCAACAAGCATTTCTGGATTAGGAGAAACAAAGAAAGGTAAAGGAATAGCCCCATTGTTCTTACCAAATTCGCAGGCTCCATGAACACTTGATAGGTTAAACCTTGTACTCGCGTCAATGGTAATACCAGAGTTAGCAACTGCCTCAGAGAGCGATTTGGGTCTTGCAAGTAATGAATTGTTTATGGGATTAATTGTGCTTGGAATGTCAGATTCCATTGATGCCCTAGGTGCAGCCGAAGAGGAAATAGGGGGTACGGCCTTTGCCGAGCGGCAGAGGGAAGAGGGAGAGGATGCATTCATAATAAATGCATTAAAAGAGAAAACAAAAAGGAGCGAGCACACCTGTCAACGCGTCGTCGCCAGGGGAAGGCAATTGCCTATCAAAAACCTATCAAAGCATAATCACCATTACAAATGGGTCTTAAACATAATAAAGATAAAAAAATCTTTATAGATAATCACCATTACAAATGGGTCTTAAACATTCATTATTTGTTTAAATATGAATATTATAAGTTTCTTTATCAACATAATATGAGTCTTGGCATTCATTACCGATTTAATTATGAATGTAAGTATACAAAATTTGAGCAAAGGTAAATAAAAACCTAAAACAATTTATACATATATAAAACTATTCTTCTATTCTTCATATTTTGTCAATACAATTTACATATTTATAATATTTATCATATCCTATATTATAAAAAGTATGATATACCTCCTATAACCATTCCTTTATATAGAATGAGTTGTTTTAATTACTCATAATACAACCAAATATTCGTATAATCAATATATTATCCTACAAATGATAATTTAACAAACTATAATAAAATTAATGATGTAATATTCTTAATAGTAATAACTTTCCTTATTCATAAATTATGGGAACCAAACTTATTTGTTTGATGATTAATTTTTGAACCATCAAATGAATTAATTTTATTTATTTGTTTATTTATTACTTATTTTATTTTAGTAGTATTTAAAACACTACTATATATATTAAATTCAAAATTAGTATATTAGTTGATATAAATATATTATAAATAAATTAGAACTATTATAATTTTTACTTTGAAAAATTCAAATTTAACTAAACAATTAAATAATTTGCTCATCAATATTCAACAAACATTTATTTTAATTAATAAACTCAATTTCAATTATGTTAGTTATGATTGCATTGAGTATGAATCAAACTAGGAGTTATTGTTAGATCTAATAACTATAATATCATTTATTTCTAAATCAAATAATAATAAAAAATTAAACTTGAAAGTCCTACTTCATAACCTTGTAGATGGTTTGTAGGTGATAACATATCTAGTTTCTATAGTAATGTATATTTGTTTGAGATAATGGATCAATTTTGTGGTTACACATCTATACTCTCACAAAGTTTATATATATATATATATATATACATACATACATACATACATACAATTATAAAAGATAAATGATAAATCTAATTACTTTGTTAATATTTAAATTCTCTTTCTAAAGGTCATTGTACAATTGTTTAATTGCTCACTCAAAGAATATTAGAATTGATAATAAATATGTAAGTTGAGATAAAATATATATATATATCTAATTATCTATTTGTATGCATGAATGAATATATGCATGTATTTATATATCTAAAGAGGTGTATATATATATATATATATATATATATATATATATATATATATATATATATATATATATATATATATAAAGAATGCATATATGTATATAATTTAAATATATGTCTTATCAATTTAAATATTTCATGTTTCGTATATGTATGTATGTATGCATGAATGTATGTATATGTATATGTATATATACACTTCAATACACATAACACACATGTCTAAGAGTGTATATGAATATAAAATAAATATACTATGAATAACATTAATATATATAAAATATTATTATTATTTTCTTTAAAAATAATAAATGAATGAATTTCTATATTTATTTTATTTTAAATACTAAAAAAAATATAAAAAATCATTAATAAAATAAAAAGATATCACATTTGAAAAATAGAGTGGTAATGTGGCCTCTTAAAGTGCTTTCCCTCTCATAGAGGGGCATACCCCCTTGTGAGGGTATTTTCCCACATTGAGTGCCTCTATAGTTAAATTATAATATGTATTAAACAAAATCCTACAAGTAGTACACAACCATACTATGATAAAAGGATGATGAAAAAAAAGGGATTTAATATACCTTGTTAATCTTATATTTTAAAACAAATACATACATATTTCCTAGTTAGCTCCTCTCATTATTTAAATGTGTATGTTTGTGAAATTAGTTTTTATATTGTATAACACCTCTTGATGTAAATTAGTATATGAAATTTGATCCAACAAAGAAAATACTAGTTCTCTTTATCAAATGATTTCAATGTACACTACATTAAGATCAACTATACCTTTGTAAAAAAGAGGCTAATTTATTGTTAGTTTGAGAAAAAGAGAAAATAAATTTAGTTGAACCTAACATGTCTTAAATATGAGAATATTAAAATTTTTAACATGTTAAAACTGTTAGGGTTAGAGATGGCAGCTATCTAACAATTAAATGCAGATTTAAATAATAAACAGAGAAACTAAAACATACACAGAATAAATCATAACACTGAGAATTTAATGTGGTTCACCCAATCTGGGCTACATCCACCAAACCATAGCCATCCAATACTTTTATTATCCAGTGCAAAACCTATTACAATCTTGCGAATAATCACGTTTTTCATCATACTGTAACCCCCATCCCAACCCCTTTTAACAAGCTTTTAGAAGCTTCCAAAATTAGGGTTTTACAAAGTCAGTTTTCTTTTTTT
>VDFB02000017.1:169736136-169766561 GCA_007258455.2 Sequoia sempervirens
AGAGAAGATACCTGAGCTGGTCCCCATACATCTGTATGCACAAGCTCCAATTTCTCATCTTTCTTTTGCTTCCCATCCTTGAGAAAACTAACTCTCTTTTGTTTTCCATAGACACAACTTTCACAAAAATCCATATTAAAACATTTTAGACCTGTTAAAACATTATTTGAATGAATTACTTTCATACCTTTTGCACTCATATGCCCAAGTCTATTATACCACAGTGCTGATTTAGAGTCCACAACAACTGTATGATCTTTTACTTGCTGAACTGCAACAACTGTTCCTAAAGATTGACTCTTTTCTGTAACAATTAAAGTAGAAGGAATAGTATGTCCTGTACAAAGATATAAGGTGCCTACTTTCACACCTTTTGCTACTACTAAGGCACCCTTTGTGACCTTCCAATTTTTATCACTAAATGTAACAACACAACCTTCATCATCTAGTTGCCCTGCTAAAATTAAATTTCTGCTTAACTTTGGAACATGCCTTACCTCATGTAGTAGCCAATGATTCCCATTATGCAACTTAATCTTGATTCTTCCCTTTCCAACAATCTGACAGGGTTTGTTATCTCCTAAATAAACCAGCCCAAAATCCCCTTAGACATAATCAAGAAAATGACTTCTATGGGGGGTAGCATGAAATGAAGCCCCTAAATCTAATACCCAAGAATCATCAGCATTATCAAGGGAAAGAATCAAAACATCCTCATTAGATTTATTACTTACCACATTTGCCTCTTTGCTTCCTTCCTTGTTGTCTCCATCTTTATTTTTTTGAGACCAACAATCTTTCTTCAAATGACCCGGCTTACCACAGTACCAACAATCCCTCTTGTCTCTAAATTGGGACCTTTTGTTCTTTGATTTTCCTCATGACTTCCCACGATTTCCAAAATTGTTTCCTCTCTTTTATTCTGCCCCTGCTTTCTGCATTTAAAACACTAACTGATGTGGATGTTTCACCTGAGCTTTTCCTATGAATTTCCTAGCTCAAAATAACACCAACATCATCAAACTTCAATGTATTTGAACCAGAAACATAATTGCTAACAGCCATTACCAAGCTATTCTAGCTTTCAGGCAAAGAACACAGAATCAAAAGAGCCCTAACTTCTTCATCAAAGTTTGCTTTTATAGAAGTTAATTGACTGGTGACCGTATTAAACTCATTCAAATGATCAATAACTAACCCACCTTCTACCATTTTCATATTAAATAAATGCTTCATAAGAAATACCTTATTTGAAGCGGAAGGCTTTTCATATAACTTCGCCAGGGTTTCCATCAACTCTTGAGTTGTCTTTGCTATTGTAATATTGAATGCCACTGATTGTGCCAAGCATAGACGAATACTGCCAAGAGCCTTTCTATCCAAGATCTCCCAGTCCTCATCTGACATTGTTGTAGGTTTCTTGGCTTTCCCTTCCAATGGCCGCCATAAATCCTTCTGATAGAGATAGTCCTCCATCTGCATCTTCCATAACTGATAGTTCTACCCATTGAACTTCTCAACCTTCTTACCCTCGTCTTCCATTTCTCCCACTCAACCGTGAGACTCCCACTCAGCCGTGAGACTTTCCTACAGATGATAATCGAAACACAACTCACTCTGATACCACTTGTTAGGGTTAGAGATGGAAGATATCTAACAATTAAATGTAGATTTAAATAATAAACGGAGAAACTAAAACATACACAGAATAAA
Organism: Sequoia sempervirens; assembly: GCA_007258455.2. NCBI lineage: Eukaryota > Viridiplantae > Streptophyta > Pinopsida > Cupressales > Cupressaceae > Sequoia > Sequoia sempervirens. Next base: position 169,737,850 of record VDFB02000017.1, read on the forward strand.
TCATAACAGAGAATTTAACGTGGTTCACCCAATCTGGGCTACATCCACCAAACCGTAGCCATCTAATACTTTTATTATCCAGTGCAAAACCTATTACAATCTTGTGAATAATCGTGTTTTTCATCATACTGTAACCCCCATCCCAACCCCTTTTAACAAGCTTTTAGAAGCTTCCAGAATTAGGGTTTTACAAAGTCGATTTTCTTTCTTTTTCAGAGATTTTTCCTTTTTCGCTGACGACGCAAAAAAAATGGCAAAAAAGGACAAGGGGCCGGGGTGTATAGTATACCATGGGCTCTACAGTATAGCATGATCAGTCGCCACATACCAACAAAAACATAATGAAAACTAGAACAAAATGATTTATAATTTTACAATTTACAAATTTATAAAAAAAATACAAAACTATAAACACATGATAGAGAGAAATCTAGGAACCAAAACTAGAAGCCTTTGTGAAGGATACCAACATGTTGCATACATGTCTATGTGGTGTGCTATAGTTTATATGGAAGGAACAACCAACATTAACCTCCATCTTCAAGAAATGTTCCTAAGCTATGTAAGAAATGAAATGTATGGACAACTAGGTAGATCACCAAATAAAAATCGAAATTAAAATAATAATGATCCCTATTTTTGTCTTCCAACAACCACATCAACCAAATGATAAAAAAGATAAAATTGTGTGTGCTCCTAGTATCATATGTGAAGGTAAGAAATAAGAGAAAAAAAAAGTTATGAATGCTAGAACTATGTTCTACATATTATAAGAAAACTAGCTTACATGTAAAATAGATTGAAGGAAAGATGGAACCTACCAAGTTCCTAAAACATAAATAGATTCTACACCAAGAAAATGATATCAAAAGAGAGAGGAAGAGAAAACTATCACATTACTAGAAGAGATGGAAACCACATAGCCCCAAATCAAGATGCAATACAAGACCTTTCTAGATATATTCATGGTCCAAATCCTCATAAAGATGTTCAAAATTTGTAGTAACTATTCACATAGACAACTTAAAAATAAAAGAATGTTGCTATATGATGAATATTGCAAGAACTTACTACAGTTATTGCCAAGATATTCAATGATTTACCAATAAACAAGTATTACAGCATAAAGAACACTAGAAGAGGCTTCTTCTATTCAAAATTTAACTTAGAGGGAAAATAAGGATAGTCAAAGGTCTAAAGAATATTTCAAGTGCATGACAAATATATTATAAAAAATTAAACATGCAAAGCATGTGGTAAAAAAATTAAAAAGTAGTCACTTGATTATTTCCAGTTTGGGGATAGTAGTGTGTCACATAAAATTTTGAATTTCCTACTTATGTCTAGGAAAATTTAGTTCCTCTTCAAACACCTTAAAATATCAAGGAGAAGAAATAAATTACATAGAATTATAAAAAAAATAAAAACAAGAGATAGAACATAAACATGGGATCAGCGCCATGGGTAGGACAAGGCTAGGAAAAATGTTGAAATGTGCCTACATGTAATACCCCCATATTTCTGATACTATTTGCTACTATTGGTTTCTCTTGTGTTGTTGGATTTGACATTTATGTGGTTTTGATTGATGCTTTGTGACGGTGATGGTCTGTATTGTTGTTTGGTGTGTGTGGATGCAGGGTTTAGTTAATTGTTGCGTGTGGCATTATTAGTATGATTTGTGATACTTGATGTGTTGATTTGGATTATTATTTATTCAAATAGATTTTCATTAATGTTTTTATATGTTGATGTGATAATCCTACGGTGATCATGTTATTTGAATTCAGTAATATTTTATAATGCAATTGTTTAATAATTAGTTAAGATGCAGTAGTTTAATATCATGTTATCTTATGTCAATTTGGTTAGAAATGTTAGCTCGTTATTGATATTATAACTGCTAGAATAAATTAGGTGAGAGGACAGTGTAGCATCACTCGTTCATGAGTGCCCTGTTACACTGCAATTCCTTCTCATGATAGGATGTTGATTATATATATATATACATGTGCTACTTGACGTTTATTTGGATGCAGGATTGCAAGAATAAGTCTCGATTCCACCTGCTTCGGCAGGACAGAGCGAGCAATAAATTAACCCAATGGGTAAAAGTTGAAAAAGGGAGTAGGCTTGGAAGTGTCCCCGTCCTAAGTCCGTCGTCTATTGTGAGTCGTTGTGTTATGATTGAAGTTTTGTCTTTGTCTTTATGTGGTTTGACTGTTGAGTAATTGTTTAATTCTTGGTTAGTATTTAATTAATTAATCGTATTGCATAAAATATTTAATTAATGTTGCACTGTTATTTGATTTAATTGAGAATTGGAAAAATGTTAAAATTAAATATATAATAAATTAAAAATGATTTAATTAATTAAAAGTGCAAATAATTATAATTAAATTAATATTGTTGAGAGTAATTAAATATTACTTTTTTTTAATATTTAATTAGAAATTCATGTGAAGATAATATCTAAATTAAATAAATTATTTCAATTAAAATTTTAGATAAATGTGAGCTTTTAAAAGCTGAAAAAGGACCAATAAGGAAGGAGGCTTTTTGGAAAAGAAAGCGGAAAAAGATTTATTGATTTTAATTAGTGATTTATTATTTTATGAAAGGAGGATTCTCACACACAAGATTTTTTTGCTCTGTTGTTTTGGATCTAGAAAAAGAAAAATAAGAAAGATAGTTTTTGGTTTTTGGAGGGTTTTCTGGGGTAAAGATTATTGTGGTTGAAAGAAAAAGGTAGATTCAGAAGAATGTGGAGGGCAGAAGATCGAGAAAAGAGCTACAGGTGAGGATTCGGGAAGAGAGCTGCAGAAGGAAATCGAGCAAGGGCTTCAGAAGGGATTCTTCTCCGAACGAAGGACTCCAGGTTCCATAAAATTTATTATTTATTCTTTTTGTTCTGTAAAGAAAATCATGTCTGTAATACTTTAAATCGATATTTTGTTGAAATAGGGTTTTGTTTGGTTGCGTTATATTCTTGATTGATTTCTATTGAAAACTAAATTAAATCTTCTGTGATTCGTTAATACCATATGGTTGAGAAAAAAATACTGTTTGAGAATGAAAATCATTTTATTATTGAATGGAATTTGTGTGCCAAAATTAATAGTCTCTAAAACAAAATTGATTGTCTTTTTATTCTATTATAATTTTAGGGATGAATATATATATTTATGCATTTACTAAAACAAATATAAAAATGTATATAAAATAGATATTTACATATTTTATTTTATTATTTTTATAAATTTTGAGTTTGTGTAGATTCTTGTGGTTCTGTTCTTGTGAAGAAATTAGATTGCATTTAAAATTCTTAAATTTCGTAATATGTGTCGTACGAAATATTTATGAAAATAAATAAATTTTATGTCTATATATCACAAATTTTTGTCTATAGAGTATTTATGAAAAATTCGTATATAAATTTAAAAATTCGTTTGAGAAGATAAAAAAAATTATAAATGAAATTGTAAAAATATAAAAAAAAATTATAAAAAAAACTTATTAAAGTTTGGGGGGTGTGGTCGGCCCAAGGCCGTACCACACCGACCCCAAGGTCGGCCGCACGCAGCCACACTCGGCTGCGCACAGCAGCCGAGGGCTGCTGTACGCAGCCCAGTGGGGCTGCGCCCAGCCACTGTGGTACATCGTACCACAGGCTGGGGGTGGGCGGCACATTATTTGATGTCTTATTTATTTATTTATTTTATTATTTAAATCCTGCGTTTCTTGAAAACCGTGACTGTGTGACAGAGAGTTAAGGTATTAAATTTATTTATTATTATTTTTTATTTAATGCGTTTTGTTTTATTAATAATTAGTTTATTTAAATATATAAATATATATATATATTATATATATATATATTTATTGAGATTTAATTCATTTTCTTTTTTTATTTTATAATATTCAAATGGGATTTATTTCGAATTTGTTTTAAATTTTTTTGTAATATGATTATGTTAATGATTTTAAAATATAGTTTTATTTATTTATTTGTTTTATTGGGTATATTCATTTATATATATATGAGAGATTTATGTATATTAATATGATAATTTTTTTTACAAGTTATGATATTTTAGTTTAATCAGAAAATTGAGGATAAAGTTTTGTAATTATAATTAAACTAGTTGGTTCATTTTAAAGTTTATAGAATTATAGTTTAGTTGTGAAGATCGAAATAAATTAATTTGTGTTGTTATGAAATGAGTTTTCACGTGTAATTGATTGATTTATTGGGTGAAAATTATTATTCATTTTAATTTGTTTTATGGCTTGGGTTAAATGTAATTGTTCTTCTTGAGGTTATTCGTTAATTTTATTGTGGTATTTTTTCTTCATAGTTCTTTGAGTTGGACGGGATGACCCTAAACTTATTTTATCTTTCATAAGAGTTTATGTTATTGTTAAGGGCTTCCAAAAATGGAATGTTTATCTATCATGTTTATTTTACTCTTCATGTCGGGCAATTGGGATTAAGGGTTTATGTAAGTCTTCCAGAGAAGTTTTCTAGAGTGGGATGTTTGGTGTGGGGGTTCTTTTTGTGAATCGCCTTGATGTATTGTACTATGATGTTGTACCCAGTTTCCACGAACGGGGATTTGTGCCTCCTAGGAAATAGGAGTGGGTAATGAGATTTGTACCTCCTTTGGAAGGAGTGTGTATTCGAATTGGTTTCCTCCAGTGTTTGGAGTGAGTTTCCTTGCTTTGTTTTCTCCTTGGATTGGAGAGTTTATGTTGTCTAGTTACCTATTGTGGTATCGTGCCTTGAGTGTTGTCGATAGGAGAGTGGCTCTTTGTGGGGGTCCGGCACACAAAGGGGCGCCAGGGTAACTCACCTAGAGTTTAATTAAGTGATAATCTAAAAGAATTAATGGGGGGGCTTTCACACTAAAAAAGATAAAAGAATGTCTCTCTCGTGAAACAAGTGAATGATAAGGCTCGAGATGAGATGGGACGCATAGTTTTGCGTGAGGGTCCGGCGGCCGGTAGAGGCGAGCCAGGGTAACCCAGGATGGGGGTCCGGTAGCCTAGGAAGGTTGAGCCAGGGTAACTCATGGAAATTTATGCATGACACTCTTCCTATGTCAACAGTTAGCCAGTTATTGTGCGATGTTCATGATCTTTGTTCTCTGGAAGCATTGTAACCTCGTGTTAAGTGATATTGTGTTGTAGTTGTTAAGTGACTTGTGAATTGTAGATGTAAGTGATATTGTGTCTGTTGTGATTAAGTGATTGATTGATCTATATTTGGTTATTGTTGGAAGTAGTCTTTGATGTATGTCTTGAGCTTTATCGATGTTGTGATTATGACTTGTTATTATGTCCTGAAGTGGTTTGTTGTTGTGCTTTTGGATTTGTCATTGTTGAGTTTCTAAGTGGTCTTTAATGTTAAGTTGTCTATTGGGAGTTAGTCTTTGTGATTGTTAGGCGTGCTTGGTCGGGGACCCTTCCTTGTCTACTCTCAGCACGGGGGTGGTTGGGTGGAACGTGCTTCGCACCCCATTGGGTTTCCCTTTTTGTTGCAGATGTATCTTTTATTGCAGGGATTTTTGGCGTATGTTGATGATCCAGTGTCCTTATGTACCAGATTGATGTATATACTTCATATGTAATATATTCATTGAGTTATTGTCTCCCACGTGTGTTGGGATGACCTTGTTGTAAATTGTATATGTGGTTATTGAGTTGTATCTTCAGTCAGGTGTATTCTTCTATCATTGGGATGTAATGCTCATTCAGGCCATGTAATTATTCAGGATCTTGGGTTATAGTTGGTTATGTTGAGTTGTATCTACCGAAATATGTAACACTTTATATCTTTATAATTCCACGTATTGTCATATGTGCTTATGTTATTAATATGGATATAGTTGATGGATATGTTAAAAGATGTAATGGGAATGGATAGATTTATGTAATAGATTAATTATTATTATCTTATTATAGTTGTTATGGGTTAGTGTAGTCATGTCATTTCGTGTACCCCATTGGAACTAGTTGTGCCTCATAATACATTGTAACTTAACACATTGTTATAATACTTAAGTATGTTTATTAAATGTTCCTTAAAAAAAAAAAAATTGTTCTGTTGTTATTAGTTCCTTTGGGGTTCGCACGGCGGGGCGTGACACTACAAATATGATAAGGGGATAGAAACTAAAATAAGTATAGGGTATGTGTTTTTCATTATATTTTTTCCCACTTTAGTGGGCTTATGACATTAAGTGATATGCTAAAATAAAGTATGGAAATAAAACATTAGAAAGCAAATAGCATCACAAAACCTAAAAAATATATTTTAGAGGATGTAGAGGGTTCTTCAAGTGTGGGAATCATGCCCTTGGGATGAAAACATACAAAACCATAATAATAGGCCATAAAAACTTGCACAAGAGAAAATGTCAGAATAAGATATAAAGTATATAAGGCATAACCTAGTTAGATAACATATAATCTAATGCTCATAAAACATATAAAAAAAATACATATGCTAGTTATAATATCTACCATGAATAAATTTGGAAAATAAAATTTAGATTTGATTATTTTAACTAGATCTTGCAAAAACCCAAAATTTTATTTACAATTTTTATATTTGTATTAATAATCCAAATTAATAAATGAATCCTTGATAAATGAAATATATTTTATAGAACATTTTCTACCTATAAAGCTAAAGTAAATCAAAATAATTCACAAAAATAGTAGATACAACAGCTACCATGACAACAACAACTAACTAAAACTACAAATTCCCTTTTAAATAGTAAAACTCTCACAATATATATCTTTCAACTTATATGTGAGACCTTATGAGAGGAAATGTGGTCATTTTATGCTATAGGGATTGGCTATGTCATTGGCATCATTATAATCAATTATCTCATGTAGATATCACCCCCTTTGGTTTGTGAGGAGGTACTTGAAGGCATGATGAAATCCTTCTCTTCTTGATTGCTATTATTTTGAGCATTAAAGTCATCATTTTCAATTTGAGTGTGTAAGATGAAGAATATCCCTTTAAAATATGTTGAATGGTATCCTAGAGATGGTGTGAGAATAATTGATGTTTGAAACTTCAATTTCCACATTCATTACTTAACAAGAGACTTTATCATTTTAATTAGTGGAAGTTTGTGTCAATCTGTGACTTTGGAATGAATAATGATTTCTAGGTGAGAGAATCATATTAGGTAGTTGTAGGGGAAAATCAAGTTAGTAATAGTGTTTTGGGTCATGTAGGGAGGTAGGTTGGAATAAATAGTAAAAAATGTAGGAGTTTTGGTGATAAGTTTTTTGGTTTTCATAATAACTCTTACCACTTGTTTGGTGTTGGGGATTTGGACTAGGGCATACTTGGTACCTAAATAAGAAAATATTTGGTTTAACAATCCCGATGTGATAACATACTACAAAGTATTAGGGATCAAATTTTAGGGGTACATGGAAGAGTTACTTAGGTAAGGGGAAGGCCAAAGTTCCAACTCTAATAGCTTACTGTAAAGATTATAAAGTTAGGATTTAGAAAAAAGACATGTTGAGAAGAAAAATTATGATACACTAACAAAGGTAAGGGAAAGAGTGGGATTTAGGGAAAAGGGATGATGGGATGGATAATTGTAAAATCAAAATAGAAGAGGGAATAAAGGTGGGGAATTGATGAAAGGTATGATCAGATACAAATGTGTGATATTGTGACAAGAATAAGGAAAAAGGTAGATTTCACTAAAAAAGCAAACTAGTAAGGGAAACTCTCAAACTTTGGTAACTTGCACACACTTAGAAAATTGAACATACCTTGAAACTTATAAACATTTGGGACCTCATCAACTCTTAGACTTGATAGGTACATGAGGAATGAATAGGGAGAACACATATGCAAACTTTGATCAAAAGAACCACTAGAAGTAGGAAATAGGTCATTGATCTATGTAATGCCCCGTCGTGCAAACCCCAAAGGACAACTAAAAATGCAACAATTTTTTTTTTGAAAACAACAAGTATAAACATTAAGTTTAATAATGCAACTAACATAGCCAATGATTACAAGTTAAACACCTAAGTCCCTTGGGGTACACGAGGTGACATTACGTAATATATCCAATAACAAAATTGATAAAAGTAATTATCAATTCTTCTAACGTAACTCATTATTTAAAAATTTATTAAAGATAAGCAATAAGACAAGAATGAACCATATAGAAACCATACATGTATTCATAGAAAATTTAACTTGGAAATATAAAGAACTTGTTTTCTCGAACATAACACAACCTTAACAATATTAACAATTATGATTCAAGAATGAATTACATAATGTGATTATACATTACATCAATCTACAAGTACATCTCAATGAGCAATTACTCAAGGTTACATCATAAGTCTACCCAATACATGGTAGAGAAAAACATCAATACACAAAGTATGACAGAAGTACAATTATACATCTAGAAACATGTAAACTCTTGATCAAGCTGTCTCTGTAAAACTCTACACTGAAAGATACATCTGCAAAATAGGGAACCCAACGGGGTGCATAGCACGTTCCACTCGACCACCCCCGTGTTAAGAGTAGATAAGAAAGGGTCCCCGACCAAGAACATCCTAACAAATACATAATACAAAACTCCAAGCATGGAAAGCTAAAACACACATAAGAGTCGCACAACATCAAAAGACCACTCCCAGAGGTTAGCAACAAAATCAACACAAGGGAAAGCTAGTGGAGAGTTTAATCGCATAGTCCTACATGGGTTATCCTGGCTGCCTATCTCTAGGCACCACCCCCATCTATGGTTATCTTGACAGCCTCTCTAGGCGCCTACCCCATAGGGTGACTTGTGTGGAACCATCAACCTCTCGTGGAGATGAGGCAACAATCTTTCCAACCACGACCTTCTCAACCCACCTTTAGTTTGCGAAAGCACTAACAGATGGATGAGGTATCCATAATTATCTTGTTAATGTTTAACTACCCACCCCCTAATTTATTTATTAGGTTATCACTTATTACTCAAACTCTATCGTGGGTTATCCTGACAACCCCTTTGTGCATCAGGACCCAAGTAGAGCCACTCTCCCTAGATACCCAAAACATAACAACAAATTCCAAGGAGTTGTACGTACAAGTACTCTAAAACATAAAGTAGAACAACCACGAGGAAAAACCATCTTGCCAAAAATCATATGAATCAACTCCCATAAAGATAGGTACAGCCCAAGTGTAAACTTAAAATCACAAGTGTAGTCAAAATTGAGACAAGTATCAAACAGAAAGGTCACATAATAAACCCCCATTTTCCTATGCCTCTGGAAGTTAAAACAATAACCTTAACACCTATAGAAAGGTCAACTAATTTAAGGGCCTCCACGTGGTTTAAAAACTCAGCCTAAGAAAACCAACAAAGAACTCAAAGAAAGGAAAAGAATTAAATATTTATTCAACATCAATATTTTGTTAAAGAATGCAGATGTACTAAACTTAAAAATCACATTTAAGATAACTCATTGCACAAAATCCATCATGGAAGTTAAACTATCAGTTTACTTGATTTATTTCATTAATTAAAAACACTGGTCTGGATTTGGTAAAATATTTTCTTCCAATTTGTCCAGTAACAACATAAAGTCATTATAAATAACCTACATAATAGTTTTCCATAATTTCTACCAAGTGTAAATATATATTTATTTATAAAATTAAATTACAATTTCAAATCATATATTAAACATTTCTAATATATAAATATATATAATATATATAAAATATATATTATAAATAATATATATATTTTATATACCATATACATATAATATATAATATATATTTAAAAAAAAATCTAAAACATAATAAACATTACGTAGGGTTGTATAACACAGCCGAACCCCAATGGGGTATGGTTGTGTAGGCAGCGCCAGCGCTGCCTGTGAAGGTAGTGCTGGGCGTTGCCCTCACTACCACCTCCCATGTGGGGGATGACTGTGGGGGTAGCCCCCCCACTGCCTAATAATAATAATAATTTTTTTTTTTCTTTCTATGAATTTTCACGAATTCCGCCGTACGAAATTTCGTTCGCCCATTTTAAAATCACATTTTTTTTAACATAATTTTATATTCTTATAACAATTTCTTTAAGTGTTTATATATATATATATATATATTGAAAACAATTTCTCTGATGGCAATTTTCAACAGAAAATAGATTACTATTTAAACAGAGAATTTCATTTTATCTAATATATCAAAGAATTTCAATTTTCTAATTTTTTTGACAGAGATTTCCAATGCAATCCAATTTCTCAGATTATTTCCTAGAGGAAATATTCAGAAGAATTCTTACAGAGATTTCAATTCCATTTTTTTTTGTCAGAGGATTCCATTTGTAACCTATAGAGGTTTTCTACGGTTTTTTTTTTTCTTTTTATAGTTTTCCCTATTGTTTAACAATGGTTTTATTTCATGAGGCTCTCTGATTTTACTGTAAAAATTTCTACAGAGGCAACAAAATAATAACAAAAAAACTTCAATAGCTGAGAACACAGTTTTTTCTACATAGGAACTTTTAATAAATTTTTCTATAGAGGGTTACAACTAATTCATGACAATTTCCTCTTACACAGACAATATCAGGCAATCTTTTCAAAACAAGAAAGTAATTAAACATAATAGTAAAAGAACTTGTTTTTTTTCCTGTTCAGCTTGAAGGAACGAGGGTTGGAGCAAAACTTCGCCTCCTGAATTTCAACTTCTAAATTCTTCCCAGAAACTTCACCTCCAGCCAAAAGCAAAATATGAGCCCAAATATATGCTGTAAACCTCCTCAATTTTTAAAGCCAAAAAACCCCCAAAAAGCCACACACTATTCTCCAACCAAATTCTTTTCGTGAAGAAGCTTTATGTCATTCACCGCATGCCAATATTCTCTTCGAGAATATTTTAAAACAAGAATTTTTAAAAATTCCCCACTCATTCCTGTAAATCCTCTAATAAAAATTAACTAATTTTTAATTATTTTTCTTTTAATAAAAATAAAGCATTATAAGCAATTTAATTAATTTTTTTAAAAAATCAAGAATTAATACCACTTACCTTATGCAAATATAAAATTCTAATTCTCATTATAACATCTATTGTTTTATTTAAACTATTCACTCAATCAAGAACATTAATCAATTAACTTAACTATATTATCTACAAATAACTATATCAATTAAATACATTAATTAATCACACATAAAATAAAGATTAATTAAATAACAAACATTTACATACTAAAATAAATAATCAACACTAAACCAAAATTAAACAAAGATGAGGTTGAGAAAACGACACCATTGGACTCACAACAAGGCGACGAACTTGGGACGGGAACACTTCCTTATCAACTCCCTTTTCAACATCATACCCGTTGGGTTTATGGGACATGCTCAAACCTGACAAGTAGGTGGAGTTGGTGTCTAGTACCTGCATTGTGCATAGAAACAAACATAAAGTAGCATGTAAATCTCCATTGTAGACACACCGTGAAAGGTAATCATGGGGTAGCAGGGCACTTGCAAGCAAGTGATGCCACTCCATCCTTTCACCAAGACTCACTAGCAAACACATCAGAAACCATAGCAGCATGGAATCACAACATCACCACATATATTATTAAAGAAAAACTGTAACATAACCATATAACATAATCACCATGAAATGTATCATCAAACATCATATATAATATCAAGTGCAACAAACCAACCAAACTATGAATCCACACAACCAAAACTGTGAACTGATCACTCACACAAACCAAGTACAAAATCCACACATAAGAGTATCAACAACATGAGGGGTATTACATCCTTCCCCCCTAGAACATGGCTTACTCCTGGAAGCCACTAAATAAATATGGGTAAGCCTCTCTAATATGAGATGCATCCTCCCATGTCGCTGAAGTCTCATCATTCGGGTCCCACTGAATCTACACCTATTCAATACCTCTGCCCCTGAGGGTGAGTCTCTGATGTTGTAGCATGACCACGAGCTCGAATGCTAGCTGCTCATCCTCGACTTGAAGAGCATTCCAATCAAGTACATGAGTAACATCTGGAAAATATGGCCTAAGTACTAAAACATGAAAAACATCGTGAATCCACGATAGACTGGGCGGCAATTCCAGGTGATAAGCAATGAGGCCAATCCTCTCTAAAACTTCAAATGGTCCTACAAATTGAGGCGCGAGCTTGGAACCCTTTCCATAACAGATTGAGCTCTTTCATGGTCGCACTCTCAAAAAGACTCGATCGCCAACAAAGAATTGATAGTCAACTCTATGTGCATCAACGTATTTCTTCTGTCTATCTTGAGCTACCACAATATGCTCTCTAATGTGAGCTACCTACTATTCCTTGTTCTAAAGCATTTCAAGACCAAGGAGAACTCTGTCCTCAAGATGGTCCCAACTTAATGGGGTCCTACAGGGATGACCATATAGTGCCTGAAAAGGAGCCATACCAATCGAGTTATGATATCCATTGTTGTAGGAAAACTCCACCAGATGTAAATAATCCTCCCAATGTGACTGTTGGTCCATCACATACATACAAAACATGTCCTCAAGAACTTGATTAACTCTCTCTATCTAACCATCTATTTCAGGATGGTAGGCAAAACTAAAGTTTAGCTATGTTCCTAAGGAACATTGCAATGATGTCCACAATGCAAATGTGAACACTAGATCTCTGTCGAAAATGATTCTCTGCGGAATACCATACAGATGAACAATATCTTCCATGAAAATTCTAGCAACCAAAGAAGTTGTGTAAGATGATTGGATGGGGGAAAAGTGTGCCACCTTGGTCAATCTGTCAACTATGACCATGATAGCATCATGATGTCGAGAAGTCATAGGTAATCCCATAGTAAAGTCTATAGAAATTATGTCCCACTTCCATTCCAGAATGAGATGAGGCTGTAAAAGACCTACGGGATGCTGATGTTCTTCCTTGACCCTTTGACATTCCAAACATCTAGCCACCAAATCTGCAATATCCCTCTTCATGCCAGCCCAAAAGTACAGTGCACGAAGATCTGTATACATTTTCTTAACTCCTAGGTGAGCAGAGTAGGGAGCTCGATGTGCCTCAGTCATAATTAGAGTCCGAAGACCCTCAACATAAGGCATGTACATGCGACCCATATACCTCAAAAGACCATCCAACTCTAGTGAGTACCCTATAAACTTTCCTTCTAAAGCTCTGCTAGATTCAATTTCTAACTTCACTTCCTGATACCAGCTATTTGTAGGTAGTGTTGTGAGGACTTGACTCCTCAAATCCACCTCAAGAGCTACTGCAGAAATCTCATGTCTCCGTCAACTCAAAGCATCCGCCACTACATTTTCCTTGCCCTGAACATATTTGACCTCAAAGTCATATTCATAGAGGAATTCCATCCATCTCCTCTATTTGGAATTCAGGTTCGACTAAGTAAAAATGTATTGCAAATTGTGATGATCATTGTGAAGCTTGAACCTATGACCCAATAAGAAGTGGCTCCATCTCACAAGGGCATGAACCACTACGACTAACTCTAAGTCATGTGTGGGGTAATTTAGCTCATGATAATTGAGCTTACAAGATTCATATGCAATTACACGTCCTTCTTGCATCAAGACGGCTCCTAAGCCCTCTAAGGAAGCATCGATGCACATCACGAAATCCCCAGTAGGATCAGAAACCATCAATATTGGCGCACTAGTCAACCTGTCCTTAAGGGTCTCAAATGTTGTCTGGCACTGTTCAGACCAAATGAACTTCTTCCCTTTTCTCTGAAGGGAAGTAATGGGATATGTGATCCTAGAAAAACCCTGTACAAACCGCTGATAATAGCCTGCTAACCCCATAAAACTATGAATCTCTGGAACATTCTTGGGTGCTGGCCAATCAAAAATAGCCTGGATCTTTGATGGATCCACTACAATACTTGCACCTGAAATGACATGCCCCAAATATTTCACTTCCGTTTTGTAGAACTCACACTTAGCCAAATTAGCAAATAGTTGATTGTCCCTCAAACATTGTAATACCTGCCTTAGATGTTCCTTGTGCTCCTCCATTGATTTAGAGTACACTAGGATGCCATCGAGAAACACAAGTAGGTTTGAAAAATCCAAGTAGGTTCGGAAGACTCCATTCATTAGGCTCATAAAAATTGATGGTGCATTTGTTAACCTGAATGACATAATAGTGAATTCATAATGCCCATAACGAGTGCAAAATGCAGTTTTATGAATATCAGATTCGGCTATTTGCAACTAATGATAGCCAAATTGAAGATCAATCGTAGTGAAAACTTGAGCTCCTTTTATCTGATTGAACAAGTAATCAATTCTTAACAAAGGATACTGATTCTTGATTGTCACTTTATTGAGCTGCCTATAATCAATACATAATCGGAGTGAACTGTCCTTCTTTTTCACAAATATAACTGGTGCTCCCCAAGGGGAAACACTAGGACAGATGCATCCTTTCTCTAAAAGCTCCTCCACTACAAACGAAGCTCCTACAATTTATGTGTTGTCATCCAGTATGGAGCCTGAGATATAGGCTCGGCTCCAAGAACAAGATCGATTATGAAGTCAATGTCACACTTTGGTGGCATCCTAGGGATTTCACTAGGAAAAATATTAGAATATTCCCTAAGAAGGAGGTACTCATCCAATGAGATCCCTTGACTCTCTTCTAAGTCCAAATAATTTACAGACACAACAAAAAGCTGATAACCCTGTTTGTAACACCTTTTTAATTGCATAGCTGAGATCAAATGTAGTGAGATAGGTCTTTGAATGCTAATGATCTCAACCTCATTACCTGCATCATCAACACAACGCACAACCTTAAGCTGGAAATCAATTATGGCACGGTGGGCACTCAACCAATCCATAACTAGAACCACATCATATGAACCAAGAGGTAGGATTCAAAGATCCACCGTAGTCATGAGTGACCTAATTTGCAAATTACAACCCTGAACTAGTGACTCAACCACTACCTTTGCCCCAGAGGCCAATTTGACCTACCACTTAATGCATTTCCTCGTTGCCACTAGTCTACAATGTTCCACTACTGAAGGAGAAATGAATGAATCTGATTCTCCAGAATCAAAGAGAATAGAAATGCTAGTACCATACAACACACCTAAAGTCTCAACTACAGTGCCCTGATGTTCAGCTTGGTAGTTGTCCACTATTGCAAATGTTCGATGTGCTCTACTTGCATCACCCACTGTCAACTCAAAAGTAGCTGGTCTCTGGCTAAAACCTGTAGTGCTCCTCTGTGGACACTGACTAGAAATATGTCCCTATTGCCCACAAGAGAAACAACTTGTGTCTCTTCCAAAAACTCTAACACCAGACAATGCACTTGATTGCTGGAAACTACCTCGAGATGGTGCCAACTATGCACTCTGAGTAGGCTACTCAAAACAATCTTGTCTAATATGCTGTCAGCTTCGGTTCTTCCTGCTCTAAGATCTATCTCCCTGCTGTGACTGTGATTTGTTCTATTTGGGTTGTGATTGATGCTGCTACAGTGGACCACCCTTATAGGGTGCTTGAAAATTCCTAGAAGACCCTGCAGCTTGAGGTTGTCCACCTCTAGAACCAAAACCTGGTATTGGAGCACTGCCAATCTGAACTCCTGTGTGACCTCCCAATGCCATAGCCAAATTTTCTTCCACAAGGCGAGCCTTCTCAACAGCTACCTCCATTTTCTTTGGCTCGAAGACCCTAACTCCACCACTGATTCAGGCGTATAAGCCCTTGAAAAAATGTTGCACAAGCATTGCCTCATCATTTCTAATCCCTTCATACTATTTGAGCTTGTAAAAAAGACGCTCATATTGTTCCACAAACATTTCCATTTGTCTTAACTCGTGGAATTCATTTGCTCTACGCTGCCTCTAGTGATCAGAAAGGAAACATGTCTTGAACCTCTCCATAAATAATTCCCAAGTCACCATGCTGATGTCAATATGTAATTTTTGTTCTTCCAGCCACCACCAAGTGGACACGAAGCCTCTGAGGTACATGATGGCACACCGAGCCCTATTATTATTTCCATAGGGATGCATAACAAAGAATCTATCCAAATCGATTAGCCAAGTCTCTACCTCAAGACCCCCACCAGAACCATAAAATGTGGGAGGTCGTGCTCTCAACAAATCTCTCATGTGACCTGCCACTACTGCATCCTGTTTAACTGTGGTTTCCCCATGTCTAGGGGATCTCTCCCTTTCCCTATCCAACCTTTGTTCTTTTACTTTCCTAGGGCCTAAAGGACCCAGTATCTCCTCAAGTAAATGTTGCAACCAACCATCTAAACTAGGTTGTTCTGGGTTCTGACCACCACTTGTCGGATTGCTTTGGTAACTCTGTAGTTCCTCACACTCTAAATTGTGGGAACTTGGTAGTGATGGACTTTGGCGGTTGGCTCCACAGTCACCACCCCGACCTCTTCCTCAGCCATGACCTCTACCCCGAGGCATGATCCTACACAACAATTGGGGTTATAAGAGATCAAGAGTTAATGCAAAGGCTTCCTAATGGACTCAAGCTACCCAGAGTACCCAGTGTTTGCAAACCTGGCTCTAATACCAAGTTGTAACGCCCCGTCGTGCAAACCCCAAAGGACAACTAAAAATGCAACAATTTTTTTTTTGAAAACATAAAGTATAAACATTAAGTTTACTAATGCAACTAACATAGCCAATGATTACAAGTTAAACACCTAAGTCCCTTGGGGTACACGAGGTGACATTACGTAATATATCCAATAACAAAATTGATAAAAGTAATTATCAATTCTTCTAACGTAACTCATCATTTAAAAATTTATTAAAGATAAGCAATAAGACAAGAATGAACGATATAGAAATCATACATGTATTCATTGCAAATTTAACTTGGAAATATAAAGAACTTATTTTCTCGAACATAACACAACCTTAATATTAACAATTATGATTCAAGAATGAATTACATAATGTGATTATACATTACATCAATCTACAAGTACATCTCAATGAGCAATTACTCAAGGTTACATCACAAGTCTACCCAATACATGGGAGAGCAACACATCAATACACCAAGTATGATAGAAGTACATGTATACATCTGGAAACATATAAACTCTCGATCAAGTTATCTCTGGATCAACTTTTAGACTTGATAGGTACATGAGGAATGAATAGGGAGAACACATATGCAAACTTTGATCAAAAGAACCACTAGAAGTAGGAAATAGGTCATTGATCTATAAGCATAAATTAATTGAAAATAGGACATTACAAGTCTTTCCTTTCCAAATATTGCTTTCCTTGAAGCAATGTAAATTCAATTCTCCATCTCCACTTGATTGAAAATATTTTTAAATACCAATATTCCAAATCATCCTTGGAAAATTTTGACAAATTATCTATTGATCATATACTTCTAATAGTGGCTACATTACTCAAAAAAATTTAGGGAGTATTTGATGAGTAATATTAAAATAATAATATCTAAGGTGTAACCATTTTGTTCATGTTTTTGATAATTAAAGCAACAAAACTAGGGTTTTGGCTCAATTACAGAGAACCTAGAGGCTAAAAACAAAGTCCAAAGACCATAGACAACACATCAGCAATAGTTTAACAAAACATAAAAAATAAATAAAAACAACAAACAAAAGGAGACACCAGAGAAAAAAACAATATCATCCTAACCAAACAGTTGACCTCAATCATCAGTGAGGAACTTGAAAAGTTCCTTGTGATTGTTATCATTACCCCCAACCTTCATCAAATTTTTTTCCTATAGAAAATAGAGGTTAGTTATTGATTTGTGCATAACCTTGGAGCTAAATTTGGATAGGTTGACCATCATTTTATCAATATCCAACACCTTCCATTTAATCTCACCAAGATCCCCCACTGTAGTAGCACACTGTGGGAAATGTGAGTCCCAACCCAAAAGGTCCACATCGACATTGTTCATGCTAACCGTGTGCTTGGGCTGTCTCTCACTAGTGTTCTCTGCATATATTTAGAATCAAAATATTTCTCTTCCTCATTAGTAGAGAACCTCACAACCTACTCAATAACATCCTCAATTACCTCCTTTTCAGTAGCCTTTGGATGGCCTGCCAGATGGTTGGATTCTCTAGGATGAAAATATCTTACATCTATCACATCCTTAGCCTTGTACTCTTCCACATTGAAATTAATAACATTAAACTTCTCAACCAAGAACTTCTTTGGAAAGAATTTTTACTTTTTGGTGGAGGTTTTCTAAAATCCCATCTAGTCTCGTTTTCTCAATCCCAAAGAAAGGGGACAATTTTTAAGGTCACAAAGAGCTTGAGTTTCTTGAGATTGGTCAAAGGCAAGAGTTTTAGGTGAAGGATTATCCCTGATAAGTTTGGGGGGTGGTGAGCATGGGGGTATCATTAAGTGTAGAGGGTTCATCCAAAAACATAGGTGGGGAAAGGTATGAGTAGAGTACAAATGCTTCTTCTTTTTACCTTTTGTTTTCCCTTGAGGGGTCGAAGTGGTCACCACTTGAGGGCAATCAGGAGGGGTTTCCTCAATCAAAATAAAAATAAAAATTTTGGGTTGGCATAGAGTAAGATGAAAGTGATAAAGGTGCAGAATAAGGCCTTGATGAAGACGAATATGGGATTTTTTTGGGTATTTTTATTTAATTCCAAGGCATCCTTAATGGAGCTTTCTAGGGAGGTTAACAAGTAGAATGGGAAGATTATCACAAAATTATGACAAAAGTAGTTAAGGAGGGGGGAGTGGTAGAAATAACAATACATGCATCTACCTTCCAAAGTAAAAAACTTCATCAGCATAACACATATATTATCCCATGGTGGAGGAGGTTTTTCCCTATCAAATCCACCTTGTATTTTGGTGGGTTGTTCACCATCTTTTGAAAAAGGGTTAAGCTACCAATTTTTTGTGTTTTTTTCCATTTTTTCCCTTTTGTGTTCATACATGTCTCCTATGCAATTACATCTTCATCGACCTAAAAGGAAATTATGCCAACATTCATTTTCCTTGAGTCCCAGGAATGGGTGAACTAAATGGACAAACTCTCATCATGTCCCTTAAGGAACTCTAATAAAGGAGTAACACATCCTTTGCAAAAAATATGCCAAACAGTGGCATTAGTGGAGAAATCTTAGCAAGAACTAGGTTCAATACAAACTCTATCCCCACCCATCTTATCTTGGTAGAATAACAAAGTTTGAAAAAGATAGCCGAACTTCTAAAAACCTTACATAAAATCTAGAGAGTTAAGCAATGAGTGTAAGTAGGAGAAGATAAAGGATAAAAATTTGTGCCAGAGAAAAAATAATAAGTAAACAACCCGTTCCAAGAATAAATGTAACTATTACATTGCATCCTCTAAATAAAAGTTGATCATGTGTCTCACAATGTCAGTGGTATGAGTAATTAAAATGAGGGGGATTATCCTTATGCCAACTATCACAATCATAATCATAGTTAAACTCAAAGATTTCTAGGCAAGATGGAAGATGATCATACAAGTATTGTCAAAGCTAGAAGATGACACCTATTCCATTCTTGCACTTCTGCAAACCTTATACAAATATCTCACAAAAAGGAAGAAAGCCACAAAAACAACACCATGTGTAGACCTTTGAAAGGAAAAGAAAAGGGAAGGTAATATGATCATATAGGTCCTGTTAAGGATGGAAGATGACACCAATTTCATTTATGTGATTCTATGGACCCCATATAAATGCCCCATAGAATGGTAGAAATCCAATGAAATTATACCATGTGTAGAGTTTTTAAACTTAAATATTTTTGGGAAAGATTTGTTAGATGATCTTATAATTCCTATTAAAGATACAGTGAGTATAGTCATCATAATTACCATAAATGTGGAAATATGATACCACCTTCACATGATCAAGTCAAACATGGAAGAGCGACACCAACAACATGGGCCACCACACAAATGTTGCGACCCATATAGAATATATCCCAACACCCTTAGTCAAAGTTATCATCCACATAAACATGTAGTAGAACAAAGACAAAGGATTCCCATATTTAAAATCCAATAGAATTTTTTTTAAAGTTTCCTACTTCAAAAAAAATATCCCTCAACCAAAGACATAAGTCTAAGGTTAGGGTTCAAGTCCTAATTAAAATAACCATTAACTTCTATTAATAGAGGCAACATAATTCCATTCTAAAGTAAGGATTTTACTAACATAGTCGTAGAGACTAGAAAAATTACTCCAACATCATAGAGACTTTAGGTCCATCCCCACACATGACATAGCATCAACAACCAAGTTTCCCTCATGATAAACATGTTTGATCTCAAAATTTTCAAAGCCAAGGAGTTTCTAGATGTCCTTTATAATATCCTCCAACACCTAGCTAGGTTGAGCAGTACCTTTCACTACATCAATGACTAGTTTAGAGACCCCCGAGCAATGAGAAGATTATTGGCACCAATAGTAAGAGAAATATTGAGGCCCCATAAAATAGCCATGCTCTTCACCAATTGTTCGCATTAACACCAAGTCCTCCAATATAAACTGCCACCACTACCCTCGAAGGGGTTCTCAACATACCATCCCCACTAGCCATGCTAGGGTTGCCACTAGTAGCACCACAAAAATTAAGTTTACACCAGCCAAATTGGGGTGGATTCTATTTAGTGTGAAATCTTGTTATGTTCTTTGTAATGTCAACATTATAGAATGAATTAGGAAAACCCCACTAAGTAGCAATTTTTGATTCCAAAAGGAGAGGAGGGGAATACAGATAAATGCAATAACAAACCAAAATATTATCCGAAAGTAGTTTGCAAAAAGACAAACAAACCTCCTTTGGACTTCTTTTCAGTTATCTAAAGATTGAGTTGTTTCTTTCCTTCCAAAAACTCTAGTAGAGGTGTGGAGGTATTTTCTTCCATAATTCTTTAATAAGGGGGTGATGGAAAGGAATAACCCATTCCTTCATGAGGTCACCCAAATCTTTTGTCATGATCCAACAAATTTGAAGCTTCTACCTCACAAATCCCAAAGTTTTCTAAGATAAAGGAAAATTTATGAGGATGTGAGTGACTGTTTCCTCATCCATATTGTGTAGGACACATCTATTTGGTAACTAGAATCCATGCTTGATGAGATTGTCTTAGGTTAGGATTCTATTGTACATGGTTTTCCACCAAAAAAAATGATTTAGGAAGGAGTTTTTTTGTCCCAAACTATCATCCAAACAACACAATTGTCCTTGTTTAATAGAAAATTGTAAGTCAACTTGATACAAAAGTTTCCTAAATAGTACTTTTGGCCCAAAAGAAATGATCCTCCCTAGGAAATATGGGGAATCTGATCCTATAAAGATCATTTTGGAGGAGTAAAGCACTTCGGTGTAGATGGTATTGGTCTTGGTAACAAGTTTGAAGGAATTTCCAATAATTTTCATGCAAAAGGTAATTAGATACTAGGGAGCCAAAGGAGAGCTTATATCAAGTATTTTAATGTTTCTAAAAGAAGGGTGGTCTCTAAGGGGTGTGTTAAACAACCAAAATTCTTCCCAAAATGGATGAGTACCATTCCCTACCTTCCATTTAAGACCCAATGAGATCAAACTATGAGTTTTAAGGACATTAATCTAAATCTTAGAGCCTCTGGGAAAACCCATTTTATAAAGCGCACTATGGCATATTGAATGATTAAGATATTTTGCACTTAAAATTTTTCACCAATCTTTTTTGTTTTGAATAAGGCTCCATCCCACCTTTTTCATCAAAGCTTTATTTAAGAGAGTGATTTTCCTAATGCCCATACATCCCTGATCCTTTGGAAAGAAAACTTTATCCCAACTAACTAAAGCCATTTTTTTCTTATCCTTTCTACCTAACCATAAGAAATTCCTCTAAATTTTTCCAACTTATCCGCAATATAGACTAGGATTTTAAAGAGAGTTAGAAAGTACACTAGGATTCCCTAAAGGGAGGCAACAAGAAGTTACACCTTACTAGCATTTCTCAATATTTTTCCCCTCCAGCCAGCCAACCTTTTTTGCATACACTTCAAAATAGAATTCTAAAAAGAGGGGGAAACCTATTTAATAGTAAGGGAGAGCCCCAAATAAATTCCTAGAAGATTTACACACTAACGACCTAATATATCTTGTATTTTCCTTCTTATCGCCTCATTGGATTAAAAGAAGTAGATCTTCATTTTATCATAGTTAATACATTGACTAGAGGCCACTACAAAGTTAGACACACTTTATCCAAAATTTAGCCTCAACCATAGCGGTAGCACCAAAAAGGATGGTGTCATACACAAATTTTTGTAGAGAAGGAGGGAGAAGAAGCCACCCTAACTCCTCCTCACCATTTTCAATGAGCTTTAGGATATTTCTCCATAAAACATCAACAACTAAGATAAACAAGTAAGGGGATAAGGGTTCCCCTTGATAGATACCCCTAACAGTCCCAAAGAAACCCCTTGCAATAACATTTACCAACACTGAGTACTTCACAATAGTAAAAAATTCTCTAAAAATGTTGATAACTTTCTCATGGAATCCCACCTTTCTTAGAACTTTAAACATGAAGTCCTAGTCCACCCCATCATAAACCTTTGATATGTCAAGTTTGAGAGTCATACCAAGAAGGAGGCTTCTTTCCATTGAATGCATAATCTCATGGGTTGAAATGGACAAATTGAGAATTTGATGTCTTAGGACAAACTCCTTTTGGTTCACATCGATCAAATTTCCCAATAGGGGTTTAATCCTATTAATCAAAACTTTGGAGAAAATATTATACACTGTATTGCATAAACTAATAGGTATGAAATCAATAATACCAGTAGGATCCTAAGCTTTTGGAATGAGAGAAATATAAGAGCTATTGAGATTTTTTAGAATTTTGCTAGTACAGAAGAAATCCTTGGTGATCCTAACTATATCAAGGCCTACAATGTCCCAGAATTCTTGAAAAATAATGCTAGAGGGAATCCATCAGTACCCAGAGCTTTATAAGCTCCCATAGAAAATATAACAAGCCTAACCTTGTCTTCAGAAATGGGAGCCATAATGTGTGCATTATCTTAAAGGGACAATGCAATTGGTAAACAATTTAATAGGTGATCCACAAGCTCATTGTCACAAGGAGGGGACTTATTAGAGTAGGCTCTATAGAAATAGTCTGAGCCCATTTTTTGAATAAGGGTATCAGTAGTAATTTTTTCACCATGATCATTCATGAGGGCGGATATAGTGTTCCTTTTCCTATGTATTATTGCAAACTTGTGAATGAAAACGAAATTTTTGTACACCTCTTTCAACCATTAGACCCTTGATTTCTATTTCCACAAAATTTCCTCTCTCCATATAATTTCAATCTAGTCCTTTAGAAGAAATTATTCAGTAAGATGGGAGTCAATAGAGAGATCTCTCTTTTTGGTTCAGTTTTGCAAACAACTCCTTTTTTCCATAACATTCCCAAAGGTTAGTTTTTTACATCCCCTCACTTTTTTAATCAGGTTTAGCTTTTGAGAGACTCTATACATAGTCATACCCTGGAAGGGAGTTTTCCACCAATTGAGGATACAATTTCTAAAGTCAAGGTGTGTGGTCCACATGATTTCATAATGGAAAGGAATGGGTCCCTTACATGGATTGTCATCCCAAGAAAGAAGAGGATTATGGTCTAAGATAGTCCTAGGTAACACCACCAAATTTAGGTTTCAACCCATATCCTTGTTAGAAGGGACCAAAAAGTGTTCAAGGTTGACTTGAATAAGATTCTTACCTTTCCTGAAGTTTTTCTAGGTAAAGGGTTGCCCCTACAACTTAATATCTATTAGGCTAGTTGCATTGATGAAATTTGTCAAATCTTCCATGCCGTCGGTGTAGTCATTTAATCCCCCAATTTCCCAGAGGGAAAAATGAGGATATTAAATTCACCAACCACCAACCAAAGATAATTTCTATTTGTCATTATTTGACGAGCTAAATCCTCCCAAATTGTCCTACAAGCATTGCAAAGGTTTGGATCATATAGGTTGATAAGGACCTAGGAGAAAAAAGATTTGCTAAATTTAACAACTAGACTATTAACAATGAGAAACAATAGAGAACCAGTAGCCACCAATAGATTCCACATAGTCACAATCCCTCTGAAGGAACCATGCACTTCAATAATGAAAATCATGGAAATAGACGCGTGGTTATGGATTTTTTTTCTAAAATCATGGAAATGTGAGTTTAACCTTGGAAGTGTGTTATTGGACACATTTACAACAAAAAGGTATTTTTAGAATTTTAAATTTTGAAATTTAATTTTTCAAGCTTTTCTTCAATGGTGGAATTAAGAAATTTATGGTTTTTCCTTTGTAATTAATTTTAGAAAATTTGAATTCAAGAGTGATTTGTGATGAATTTCAATGAAGGGAAAGAAGTCTCCCTATTTATTTTTGATTTGGAACCAATGGGTATTTTTAGGAAATTTAAATTTTAATTTTAAATTTTCAACCATTCTCTAATGGTGAAATTGGAAAATGAATTAGAATATTTTTTTGATCGATTTTGAAAGAATCTTAATGTGAAATAAAAATTCTCCTTAATTGTTATTGATATAGAATATTATTCAATACCATTTTTTTTTATTCCAAAAAAAAAATTCCATTGTTTTCTAGTGCCATATTCATTGGAGGATGTGATGAGCTTAGGGTGTCAATATTAGAGAGTTATGAGAATGGCTCCCAACAATTCCCCGATCCATAATGAAAATTTGGTTAATCATGCTTGGGTAGTTATCTAATCAAGTGATAACTAATAAAATATGGGTAATTAATTAACTAAGATAATGGATATCCCTCTCCTGCCTTGAATTCTTGTATAAGCTAAGGATGATTGTGGAAGACAAGCCACTCAAGGAGTGTAAGACTTGAAATATCAAGTACCCTTGTCTATATGACATGATACACAGTTTCATGTTGAGCCCCATGTGAGTGTTTTTGATGCCATTCCCGTTCTTTCTCTCTAATATCTAACCCTAGTATAGTTGAGTAACATCTTAAATATGATATTTCCTTCCATGTGTATATTGTTGGTGATTCCAATGGTGAGTTTCCCAATCAGGATTTCTTGTGGTATTCCCTTTGTGATTTTTCCTATTGAGGATCCTTTTGTTACTTATATTCTTTAAAATTTTCTAATACTTGGGTGGTCATCTCTATATCTAGACCATCAACCCACCCTAGTCTAAGCTTAATTTTCTCAAAATTGTTGGATGTCACAACTGTGAATCTTTCTAACCTTTGATTGTCATCTCTAACCCATTTCATTTTAGCTTTTTAGTATTCATTGATTTATCCAAAATTATCTCTTCCTCTTCTTCAACTAAGTTGATTTTATTTTCTCTTTTCATATATCAGGTGCATTTGATAACATGAAGAGTATCTAATCTATGTGTGTTGTAAAGTAAGGGATTTTAGTTGATGAGACTGACTATAAAACTCTCAAAACTTGAAGAATTTTCATATATTTCTTTATGTAATTCTAGGTAAATGCATGAAGTTGGGTCCACTTAGTGTGGAAGTTTCATCCTTAGGAAAAAATGCCTAATCAGGTTGAGTAAAATGAGATCTCACTTTTTAAGAAACAGGATCCCATTTTGCTTCAGGACCCCAAGCTAAAAATTGAAATGAGATCTCATTTTGTGGTGGTATCTCAATCTAAGGACTATGAAACAAGATCCCATTTAGTAGGAAATATGATACCATTTTCTACTAAATGGGATCTCATTTAAAAAAACTATTAATTTTTTTAGAAAATGACTACAAGGTCATTTTCTTCCAACAATGAATGAGAAAGAGGATCTTGTATCTTAAACAAGATCTTGTTTGCTTTTGGACCATTAAATTTTTTAAAAAAAAAAAACTAAATGGGATCCCATTTAAGATACGAGATCCCATTTCTAGAATGGGATCCAATTTCTTAAAATTGTAATTTCAGCCTGGTTTTTTCTATAGGGTTTTGAGTTGATAAAAGACTTGGGGAGATGACCCTTAGATTTGGACCTACTTTGACCTACAACTTGAAGGTCATGTTAGTGTCACTAGAAAAGAGTGACTTTGGACATATGTCTGAAGATGTTTTTTGCAAAAGAATGTAATGAAATTAAAACACATTACAGATGAGATTGTGTAGATTTCAAATATGTATTTTTATACAATTGAATTATTTTTTCTATTTTTCAAATATATTTTGATGAAACTGGTCCATAAACTTGAAATAATAGGTTTTCTTTTTTTTTAATAACTTTTTTACTTTTTACATTTAATAAAAACAAATTATATATCAACAATATACAGACAATTCTTTTCAATTAAAAATAAAATAAAAAATGATAAGTCTAGGTCTACTTATGCTTGTTGTACATGAGGGGTTTTCAAAAGGGTAACTACGGTAACCAATAAAAAATTAATAAAAAAATACTTAGAAAAAAATTATAAAAAATATCTTCAATAATCTTTAGTGTCTTATAGATATTTTCCACAGAGGATTCAAAAAATACTTTTATTTAGGTTAAAATATGGTTGTTGTACACATGCATGGTATGGTCCTAAAAAAGTGACTTTTAAATAGTGGTTTTTAGACACACCTATTGAAAATAAATTTTATCATTTAGGTATTAAAATGAATTACATATTTGGAAACTAGACTTTGAGTACTCCATTTTATATTAGTGGATTTTTTCAAGATTCAACCTTTAAGTGCTTCAAATTTTTAGGTCAAATGTGACAAATTCTAAAAATTAGGAAAAAAACTTCCACTTTTTGGCCAAAAAGTGGACGCAACTTCTTGCACACAGCCTTCCAACAGATTTAACCTATGTTCAACTATGAGTTCCATTTGGAAGGACATGATATTGATGCTTTTACTTACAAAACTAATATCTTCATCACATAAGATAGTAGCAATCTTCAATTCTTTTTCTCCCACTTTATTCAATTCCCTAAGATGCTTCATGAGGTCTACCTGATATTTCTCATCTTCATCTCTAAAAAATTATGTATATTTGTGTAGTTGATCCTCCAAGGTATAAGAAATTTCATACTATTGATATCCATAAACCAATAGATTCTCCATTTCTCTTCTAAAATTTTCAACCCATTTGTCAAATAATTGAGATTTTCCCTTCATCTCATTCAGTCCATCCACCTCTTTCCAAATCATTAGAATAAGAGCCTTTGGTAAGTAGATTGTTCAATAACGGGAGAGACACACCCTCTAAGGAACACTTTCATCTACTCAATTTGAGCCTTAAGCTCACCATTTCTTTGTTTATCCTTATTCATCCTAGAATTGACTGAGTCTACCACTAAGTCTAGGTGTACACACCCAAAATGTGACCTAACCACACTTTACTGATCCTAGTATTTAATGAAATAAATATTTATTATTTAATTAATTAATTTAACCTTTTCCCTTATCCTAATAATTAATTAAGTAATAAATTTAATTAATTTTTCTTGTTACCTTTATCCACCACTTTTAAGCCTTATTTGTGACAAATGCCGAAGATCTATCCCAACACCCACAATTCAAATTTCGTAACATTTAATTCAAAAAATTAAAGGTCCTAGAAATTGGTGCTAGGACCCATTCACCCTAGTTAGCGAATGGGTCCTCCCTCTATATGACCTTCCTTTATCAATAGATTCTACATGGGTTTTTAATGATCTTTCATCCCTCGAAGGTGAGGTCCTGGAAAATAGTTCCAGGACCCACTTTCCCTAGGTAGAAAATGAGTCCTCCCTTAATGAGGACCCCCTTTTTTAATTTCATTGTGGTAGGAATTTAATAATTTTTATCTCTAGATCTGGTGTTGGCTTGAATTGTTTGAATTTCAGGGTTAATCTCCTAATTTAGTATAAATAAGGGGTTGATTCACATTGTTTCTCCTAACAAGACCTAGCAAGTTTATGAAGAATTCTAGCAATTTCAAGAGATCATTATAGAGTGCTTCAAGAACATTTTTGAAGGAATTTCAAGGCAGATTATCAAGTGTTTATTGCAACAATTCAAGATCATTCCATCATGTCTAGGGTTTTGTGCATTCATGCATGTCGTCAAGAGCTAAGATAGTTGATGTAGCATTGAAGATATACTTGCAAGCATTGGTCACATCTTATTCAAGGATCAAGATCTACATTCTTCATGGCCACTACATGTTAGATTGTAGATTTTCATTACAAGACAACATCCAAGATATCTACATTGCATCATTTCATGTTTCATTCTTCAATTTCATTGTCTTATCATTTGGTTTAATTACCTACAAGGGGTTTGACTTAGGTAAACCCCTATTCACTGACAAACAACAAGTTTTTCTTCCCTTGAATGTGTATTTGCAGATTTATAGGTTGAAGATCAAGTGGAGAGCAAGTTTAGAGAAAAGCTGCAAAAGTTGCCACGTTGCAAAGTTGACCTTTAAAGTGCAAGAATGAAGAATTAAAGCTACAAAATTAAGTACAGGTTTTCAGGAGTTGACAACTGAGAATATGAGAGTGCAAAAATCAAGGAAAATAACCTAGATCTTAGTTTCAGAAACCCTAAGAAGGACCCATTCGCCACTAAAGGC
>VDFB02000017.1:169766768-169813911 GCA_007258455.2 Sequoia sempervirens
CACTTTGCATTTCTAGAAAATTTGAAACTGAAACTCACTGCCTCAGACCTAGAACTAAAAGACATCACTAAAAGCTTGTAAATCATTAAGAAATATTTTAAAAATACCTAACCAAGACCCATTTTCCCTTATTGGTGAATGAGTCCCTGATCAGGTCAAAGTTAAATCTTCTAGCATTTGAAAAAGCATTAAAAATTACCTTGAAATATATAGAAACATCTCAGAAAAACTTAACTAGGACCCATTCACCCTTACTGGAGAATAAGTCCATGTTAGCTATAGATTTGTATTTTCTGGAACTTAAAATTCCAATTTTAGGCTTCTGTTTGATGCTGTTACTTTGCTATTTCAGTTTCTTGGTTTGTTGTTTCATCAAATTTATTGCATTTAGCTTAAATTGATTCATTTTAGTGCATTATTAAAAAAATCCAAAATTGCATTCAAAACACTTCATTTTCAGTTTATTGCATCGTCTAATTAGAAAATTGCCATGTTTGCTCTGAAATCCTGAGAATGGACAACTGCTTAAGCAATATGTGGAAATCCTTGTTCTCTTTGGTTGATGTTTCAAGTCATGTTTTTGGAAATGACCATAATGAAATTGAATTCACTCATGCTCACATGTCCTCCTCTTGATGTTGACATCATTAGAGAAGATGATGAAAACATGAACAACTCCTAATCCATGTCCTCCTCTTGATATTGACATCATTAGAGAAGATGATGAAAACATGAACAACTTCATAAATGGTTGACTAAACAATCTTGAGAATAATGCATCCTTTTATCCATGCATGAAAAAACCAACCCAACTTGAGATGTTTGGTATTTTACATCTTGAAATTGAGTCACAAGTTAAGCCTAAGTTCCCTACCATAAGCGAACCTAGTTCCTCTAAACAATCAAACATTCAACCTTCCTATCTTAACAAAGTAACCAACACATCAATTAAACTTAAGGAGAAATACAGAAAAGGGTTCACGATCTTAAGCAAACAAGGATGTGATACAAGTGAACATGAAATTTATCAACTCTTAGAATAAATACCAACCAAAATACTAAAGGGTTAGGATATCAAGATCCTTCTTCTCACACAAGTGTTCTCCTTCCTAACGAACAAGCAATGATTCATAATGATGATAGGATTGTCTTAGATCCTCCTCCTGACATAAGTGTTCCCTTTCCTAAGGAGCAACCAAATGCCTCCTAATGACAATGATAAAGAAGATAAGGTAATCTTAGGTCCTCTTGCCCTATACCCACCTAGAGAAATTGGTGAATCTAGCAAGCATATAAGGCCTTACAAACTAAAGAAACTTAAATTCCCTTTTCCACCACCTAAAAGCGAAAGAAAATTACAATTACTTCTAAACCAAGAACTTATAACATTACCACCCATGAAAGAAAAGATAATATTATATCCTAAAGGTGCAAATGTTCCACATTGTCAATACCACAAAACTCTTGGACATAGTACTAGGATGAGTATCGCACATTAAAATTAATCCTGACAAACTTTCACTTCGATGGAAATAATTGTTATTGAGTGATTGCATAGAATTCCCTTCCACTCCTTGCTATGTAATGGTTGTAGAACCACACCATTCTCACTATTACATGTTTTGTATTCATTTCAAATCATTTCAAAACACAAGGAGCTCTTTCCCATCACCTATCTTGACTCATTCTTGTCTTGCACTAAGTGGGGGCGAATTGTGTAGTCTTGTCCTAGTAATGCATTTGTCGTTGTCCCTTTGGCTAGTTGTCTTCCTTTCGTTTATACCGACCGAGATTGGGATGTAGATGACCTGCTATAGGTTGAATCGAATGTTTCTTACTAGTCTTTCATTTTCTTTATGTGATTGCATGTGTGTAATGTGATCCCCCATGTTGTTTTGTTTGATGTACCTCTCTCCTTTTGTGCATTCCTCTATATGTATCTTTCATTCTTCTATATGTCATAATCATTTTTTATTTGTCTTGCATTTTCCTTTTGGGAATGGCGCAAGGCATCAATACATTCATGTATATTTCATGTTGACCCAAAAGTTTTTCTTTTATCTTTTTCATTTGTATTGTGTTTTCCTTTTGTGGATGACATAAGGCATTGAGACATTTAGGTCTCTTCCATGTTGACTCGAAAGAATTTCTCTTTTTTTTTGGTCTCTTTGTGTCATTCTTCCAGTTCTATGAGTATTTGGGGAATGATGGTGGTTCTGTGCTCTATGAAAACATTGTAGCAAAGATATGTTGACCCCAAATCCATAGATCCATTATTTATTTGTGGGGGAAACCCTTCCTTCCTATTTGATGATGCAGCTTGCTTCAGAAACATATGACTTGGCATAGGGATTTTTGAGGAAATCTCTCATGTCTTAGGAAAAAAATTGGCTACTTTAAAGCAATTTCTCACAGTCATGGTGTAGCAACCGCTTTAAAGTGGGAGCATACATTGATGACATCTTTCAACAAAATTTCATGGCGTGATTTTTGTTTTTTCTTGTGATGTGTCCACTTCTTCGTGGTGTCATTGGGTTTGATGCCATCCAAGAGTGTATGATCTACCATCATGGCATGATGAAAATGAGGCATCCCATGAGTGAAAATATAACACCTTGACTTGTCCTCTCTTGGATACATTAGGTGCAATGCCCCCTAAGAAGAAGACCTTTACATGAACAAAGCAAAATCCCATTTAACAAAATTTTACATGACATTCAAAAGCATTTACAAAAAGCATTACATCGTGGTGCCTTATTGAAGTTTCCAGGAGGATAACTTCAGTATGGTATGAGAGGAAAATATGATTCTCTCATTTTCCAATTCGTTGGGACAACTCACCTAGTGGACAGACTGAGGTTCCACTACCCTAGAGTGAGTAGCATATATTATGGACAAACAACCTCATTCCACATCATGTTGGGATGATTGTGCTTGATCCTTTTGTTTTTCTTTATTGGCCTTTGATAGGGTATGGTTATGTATCTTTGTTATTGTTGCATACTTAAGTGTCTTGAATGTCTACTTTAGTGCGAGTTTGACATGGGGTCATCCTCTCACTAAAGTAGGGGAAAAATATAGTAACAGAAAAAGTATCCTTTTTCCCTTACTTGGTTCAAGAATAATTATCATTAAGTTAACTTAATGGTATCTTGGAAAAATCAAGGTCCTAGAAATTGGTGCTAGGACCCATTCACCCTAGGTGGCAAATGGGTCCACTCTCTGTATGACCCCCCTTTATTAGGAGATTCTACATGGGTTTTTAACGATCTTTCAACCCTCGAAGGTGAGGTCCTAGAAAACAGTGTCGCGACCCATTCACCCTAGGTGGCAAATGGATCCTCCCTTAATGAGGACCCCCTTTTTGAATTTCATTGTGGCAAGAATTTAATAATTTTTATCTTCAGATTTGGTGTCGGCTTGAATTGTTTGAATTTCGAGGCTAATCTCCTAATTTAGTATGAATAAGGGTTTAATTCACATTGTTTCTCCTAACATATACCTAGCAATTTTATGAAGCATTCTAGCGATTTAAAGAGAGCATTATAGATCACTTCAAGAGCATTTTCAAAGGCATTTCAAGGTAGATTATCAAGTGTTTATTGTATCAATTCAAGATCATTTCATCATGTCTAGGGTTTAGTGCATTCATGGATGTCGTTGAGCGAAGATAGTTGATGTAGCATTGAATATCTATTTGCAAGCATTGTTCACATCTTATTCAAGGATCAAGATCTACATTCTTCATGGCCACTACATGTTAGATTGCAGATTTGCATTACAAGACAACATCCAAGGTATCTATATTGCATCATTTCATGTTTCATGCTTCAATTACATTTTATCATCATTTGGTTTAATTACCTACAAGGGGTTTGACTTAGGAAAACCCCTATTCACTAACAAATAACAATTTTTTCATCCCTTAAATGTGTATTTGCAGATTTATAGGTTGAAGATCAAGTGGAGAGCAAGTTTGGAGCAAAGTTGCAAAATTTTTCAAGTTGCAAAGTTTACCTTTAAAGTGCAAGAACGAAGAATAGAAGCTACAAAATTAAGTACACATTTTCGAGAGTTGAAAACCTAGAATCTGAGAGTGTAGACATCAAGGAAAATAAGCCAGATCTCAATTTCAGAAACCCTAATAGGGACCCATTTGCCACTAAAGGCAAATGAGTCCTTTGTGCCCTAAAAATAGGCTTCTTGCAGCAAGGTACACACCTCTTTGAGCTCTAAAAACTTCCCTCATATTTGCTATAACAATTAGGTATAATTTCTGATTGTTATTTTCATCTTTTGGATCTCATAATTGCATGTGTTTTGTGTGGGAAAATTAAGTGGTTTATCATCTTGTTGATTCATTTTGATTAGCCCTATATATTTCTCCATTAAACAAAACCTAGATAAAAATATACAACTTCCAAAGAATTTTCTAATAGAGAATTCAAATTTTTAACATAGTATAGCACATATGCTTATAAAAAAGTTTTAAAAGGAATTTAGAAGAAAAAATTCCCATTTATTTATAATCTTAGAATTTACATAAGAATCCAATACAATTTCCAAAACATAAATAAATATTGAAATCAATAAACTCTCATTCAAGGTTTCCTAAAAGAAGCTAGTATTTAATTTAAATTCACTTCAAATATGAATTTTATCATTCAAATATGTTCCAAAATATAATCTTACAAAAATTACAATCATATAGAAAAATTATAGAATTGTTATCACGCTTAGAGATCTAGAGTAGTTTTAGTAACATAACAAAACCTACAATCTCACTATCAAAACCTCCATCTCAATCACCCAATAAATACAAGTAATACATGGAACCATCAAATTGTAATTTTGGAACCATTAGCTAAAAATAACTAAAAAGTGTGGCACCCAAATACCTAGTTAGAATACCAACACTCATAGGGTAAAAATAACATATTCCTTCCACCTGTTATAAGCACGTCAGAATAAACTCATCGCTCATACTTTGAAAGCTACAATATTCATATAATTGACATTAAAAGAAAGGTTAATATGCCTTTCCTAATAAAAAATAATTTTAATCTTATATTTACTAGAAATAAAATAACACAAATGCATTCATTGTAACAAAATCATGTTATAACAACCCCCAACAGTGTGGATAGAATTTTTTCTACCAACAAAACATTAAAACAATATGCATAACATGCAAGTAATATAATAACAAAATTATGAACATTGATTATCATTCATCAAGTACAATAAATAAAGAAATAATAAGTACCATAAGTGTATCTCAACAGAATCAATATATACATAGGATCAAGTATTGCGACCCTCATTAATGATAATGAGTATCGTAGTACATGTAACCAACCGCCAAGCATAGAAAGTGATCATGTATAATATATACTATAATATATATCTAAAGTACTCCAAGCTCATTCCACACCTAAACCCTCTAAGCTTCCAAGCTCTTGTTGTAGATCGAGGAAGGCATTGAACCTACCATTAGAGGAAGTTCCTTTCCTCATCTATTAATTGACATATACATATCCATGCACAATCCAAAAGTGTGGCACAATACAACACTAGTGATTATCTTGTTTAGTTCATTTTTTATTACATTTTCATACATGTAGAGACATAAGTTCAAGTCACACAAAAAAAAAAAAGGTCCACAACACATTTGAATAATAATATAAACATATTGTTGTCACTTGGCATTAGAACCTTGTTGAGCCTATCGTTCAACAATTCCAGGGAAACATGAGACTAATCTCAAGGTGTGGGACCCTTGAAATTGAGATAAGATGTCCAGAGAAGGAAAAATTCATCTCTAATTCAGATGTAGACATCTTGGCCCAACCAAACAATTAATAATATTATAAGTAATCATATTCTACTACTTCTTTAGGGTAAATGAGAAGAACCTAAATGCATAAAAGGGAAATAGTGGTGATGCACCTATCTTAAATAATGTTCCTTCTTGCCCACTTCAGCACAAGGAATCAATAGAAGTTCCAAAAGAGCTCACACAAGTCTCTTTTTCACAACTTTTGAAGATAGATATATAGACCTAAGAAATTTGACAAGCATTAAGAGGGAAGAAGATATCCAAAAATAGTCCCTACAAATAGATTTTACACAACATAGAGAAATAGAAAATGAAGGAATTTTGAAAAATGCATTCCAAAAGTCATGAATGACATTTGGTGAGCACCAAATTTGGCACTATCCAAATGAAGCAACCCATTTGGCGAGCACCAAATTTGGTGCTCACCAAATGGGTTGCTTTGGGGAATACCAATTCAATGGGTTGGATTTTGCATTGGGCATCCAACCTAAAGGTTTGGACAACCATTTCATGCAAAAGACGCAATTTTTTGAAAGGGTAACAAAATTTCACACATTTTTGGTCGTGCTCACTGTCACGTTTGCATGTCTTTCAGTGCAAGTTTATAAAAAAACCATGATGGCGTTAAGCTCTCTGTTAGTTATCTAAATATATAATTCTTTCTTTGTTTTGATTTAGTTAAGGTTTTGATCCATAACTTCTCTTGTAAATGCCTCTGTTTTTGGTCAAAAACCAACATCGGCTAGTTTTAGGATAGATTTTTGCTCGTTCATCGAAACATTAAACAAATTACATTTTTTAATACTAGACTCCATTCTACATGTGATGAAAAACAAATTCAATTTTAGATTAGTTTTCAAAAAAATTAGGGGGGATCACGCTCAAATTTTATCTTTTCAGGATGTGTCCAATTTGAAAATTCATAAAATATTATATATTCATTAAAAAAAATATCTGAAAGAACGATGATAAACTACATGGTGTTAGCTAATTTCTCACCATTTGAATTTTTGAAATTCTAAAGAAAATTTTATCAGAAAGGGGGGACCCTCAGACACTATGCTATTTTTTTGATAAAAACAAGACTTGTTTTGTCTTTTTTCGAGTTCCTTAAGGGTATGTATAGAATCATCATGGAAAAAATAGGCCCTTAAGTGGCAAAAAATTCAAAACAATCAGAGTTAGGCAACTTGATGTAAAAATTTGAATAATTTATCTATATTATTTCAAAAATATGTAAGAATAGAATCTGTAGCAAATTGAATGTAGTTTCTAAACTACTAGGTTTATTTAAAAACTAAAAAATCTATATGGTGAAAATTTGAAATTTCAATGCAATAGACTTAAATTCTTGGAAAAAATAAGTAGGTGTTTGTCTAACCACTTCTAACCACAATAAAATGATAATATTTTTTAATAATATTTTTAGATATAAGTAGAGGAATCATGTTGGATGTGATGCATATTTTTTTGTAATTTTTTTCCTATTAAAAAATTAATTATGAATTTTTTATTACAAATTTTAAAAAATTATAAAAACTCATATGTCTAACCACCTTAACTTGGTCAAAACTTCATGATTTTTTTTTTTTTAATCCTATAATATCGAAGCATGTTTTGGATTCAAAAAATGTGATACCATTTGAAAGCTTTAGATGTTTTTCAATCTGACCCTATCAATTAGGACTTTTGTAAGAATTCAAATAGAAAATGAATAATAATTATTTATTAAATTCAAAGTAAAGCATAATTTATATTGGTAGAAATTTGAGAATATCCTTTAAAAACCCTTTCGTTTCATCAATTTTGGGTAAAAAAAAAAGTCGCCAACCACATACCCTACACATACCCATCATATCGCCACTTTTTGGCCCATCATAATCCTGCACATACCCTTAATCTTCATTAATTTCAAAAAGAATTAGTAGCTTAGAAACTATATTTGGAGCACTTCAACTCTTGTTTTTGTTGCATCTTGAAAATTTGAGTATAACTATCTTCATTTTCTCTTGTAAATCAAATTTTGTTGATTTTAGAAAAAAAATTGGCATCTTAAGAGCCAAAGTTGTGTCACAGATCTATGCAGTTACCCATACATTGGGCTTGACATGGGACCAAGCCTCCTTAGGAGTCAAATTTCACAATGCCTTGTGAAGAATATTATTTTGAATATAACTGGCATAATTAACTGCCTCAGCCTTAAAAGAAGAATGCATATCTCGTGATTGAATCATACAGTTGGATATCTCCCATAAAGTTTCATTCTTTCGCTCAACAACACCATTCTATTGAGGGGTGTATGGAACTGTAAGTTGATGGTACAAACTATACTCAGTACAAAATTCCCTAAAATTCTTATTAACATACTCCCCCCATTATCTGTGTGTATCTGTTTGATAGAAATAACATATTGCTTCTCCACAAATGCCTTAAATATTTTGAAAGAATCAAAGGCATCACTCTTATACTTAAGAAAGTACACCCATGTACACCTGGATAATTCATCAATAAATGTAAGCACATATTTGGCCCCTGAAAATGAAGGAGTTAGAAATGACATGATGTCACTATGAAGCTACTCTAAGGGTGCCTTAACACATGTGGCTCTACCCATAGGAAAAGAATCTCAGTGATTTTTTCCAAGAGCTCATCCTTGAAAAACACCATCAATACAAGAAATATTAGGGAGCCCTGACACTAATTCCTATGTACTCATCTAATGGAGATATTTGTAATTGACATGACCAAAATGTTCATGCTACAACATGCTCTTATTGTCTACATGTGCTATGAAGGATGAACCTGAACCAACTAAACTCTCAAAACCATCAAATTGGTATAAATGAGAAGAAGAATCAACACTCCCAGTAGCCACAATAATATCAAGATCATGAAGGTCTCAAATAACTACATCATGTGGGGTAAATTCGACTATCTTACCAGTGCCAGATTGAAAAATTTGATACACTAAAAGAAGGTTGGTGGAGATATTAGGAACTACAAGTACCTCTTGAAGAAAACCACCCTCAAGTGTGACAGTGCTTGAGCCCAAAACTGAAAGTTGTGTAGAATCCCCAACTACAATATGAGTAGTGCTACAATCTGAAAGGAATGAGACCAAATCTTGAGTAGGTGTCATGTGATGTGTTGCATCAAAATCAAGTATCCATGGAGTTGCAGAAGGTAAGGCCCTTGTAGAAAGGGCATGACCTTTACCTGTAGATGATGATGAAGATTTAGGGGTGGAGATGTTATGCTACTACATGGATTCCTCCAAAGCCTCTAATCTCTTTGAACATCGATTGACAGGGTATCCCTCCTTACCACAAAAATGAAAAGGTTCTACTGATTTCTTCTTCATCTTGGAGGAAGACTCACCAGACTTAGAAGTTTTATCATACCAAGGAGTGGTTTGAGGTTTCTATTCCAACTTTTGAGATGTCTTGTAGGAACGCTCACTACCTAATGAAGTATCTATCTTAGGCTTATGTTTGTTCTTTTCTTTCCCTTTGGATGTATGTGTTACCAGTGCTTGAGTTTTGGAACCAGAAAGAGATTCAAACTAAACCAACTTTGCTTGTTCACGAGTCAAATGATCACAAAAAACCTCAAAAGTAGGCATGGTAAATGCATTATCCAATGCATCCATAGTTTTAATTTGACTCATATTAATATAAAATACAATCAACTAACCATTGCACCTCCTTTCGATGCAAGTGCTAGTTTATACAATCTTAGAATACCACCATCTCCTTGATAATGGGAATGTTTTTTAACTATGATTAAATAGTTCGTAGATGCTAAGCTAGACCTACTTCAACAAACTAACAATTTAGGTTGAAGGCCCCTACATAATGCTACCTATCTTGACGAAATATCACATATTGCTAGAATTCTTATAGAGTTCAAATATAAGTATTTGTATTATATAGTGGACACCAATGGCCAATTACCACTCCATATAGCCATCATAGTAGGAAACTTGGATTTAGTCAAGGAGATATTAAAATATGTCAGAGATTGCATACAAATTGTAGATATTGATGGAAGAAATGCTTTGCATTTGGTGATTGAGAATGCAATACATATTTTTAGTAAAATTTCAAGGCACATTAAAACCTTGGTGTTGTTGGTGGTCTCAAAGAAGTTGATCAATAGAGTTGACAACCAAGGAAAGAAGGAACTGGATATAGCAATAGACAACATGGATAGTGACGAATGCCTTTTCAATGAGGTAAGTGATTCATTTATTCTACTCTTCATTTGGTTATAGGTGATTAAACAAAAGGTTTTTAAGAGTTAAGAGTTTCATTCCATTTCATGTATGAGAATGTAGGCACTGTTAAAAGCTACTGCCAACTAAAGCTTACAAAAATGAAACTTTTGAATCGTAAAGGTGGAAACTAAAGTTAATTTTACGTTCGATTAATTATAAAATTGTAAATAATTATTTTAATTTCATTGATAAAAATATATAATAGTCAAATTGTTTGATAGTTTAAAAAAAATATGAAAAACTGAAAAATATAAGGGGAGTTTAAAATTATTTAAAAATTAAAAATAAAATAAAATAATAATTTATGGATAAAATTTAACTAGATAATTCTTAAGGCTATTGTTTCAAGTAATTTTATTTTAATTTTTATAATTTAATTTATTATTCTCAAATATTTTTATCAATATTTGTTTTACAAACCATTAAATATATATCAAACACTTTTTGGAGATGCCCCATATGTAATCCATAAAGGGATCTTACAATTAGTCTAGTTCACTAATTTATTGAATACAAAATTGACCTACACCAACAAGGTATCCCACTATGTTTGTTTCCTACCAAAATTTTGAGAGTATTTGTTGAAGTCAAAAATCTTGCCTATGACAACTATCCATAAAATCCATCCTTTTGGATATATTTGTTAATGGCACATACTATCCCTATTTGAGGTGATACTCATTCGTAAACCATGTATCCTCACAACTTACTTGGAGAATACGTTTGCAATCTTGAAAGTGTCTTTCATCTTTTGGTAAGGAATGAAATTCACCATTATTGAAAACCAATCAACTACTATAATTATTAAATCATTATCCCTCTAAGTCCATAGTAGTCGAGGAAAAAATTCCATGGAGATTTTCTCCTAGGGGTTCTCTACCATAGGTAACAATTTATAAAAATTTGCATTCTAGACAACTTGACAATTTTTACATTTCTCAATAAATCTTTTGATGTCACAATGTAGACATGGAAAATAATAACTCACATCCAACATGGCCTAAGTCTTATCCATAGTGATGTTTTCTCCTAATATTCCACTAAGCAATTCCCTAACCAGACTCTCTCTCATAGAAGTCATGTTATACAAAATGACATTCTTTTGAGCGAATACCCTTCTTGTAGAAAACAATCCTTAAAAAATCCTTACCTTCAATCCAAGGCTACACACAATTCTATCATACCTCTATAAAATCCAAAGATTTAGTCTACAAACCCTTCACCATCTCCATGTAAACCAAATCTACTATCATATTAGTTAATGATGTAAGTATCCTACTTAAGACATCTACTACCATATTGGGTTGCACCAACTCTAGATGTTTGAGAAAAAAGAAAGAAAACCCAAATAAATATTCCACCCATCTCATGAGGCTCTAATCTAGCTTTGTTTGATTATTAATAAACTCCCCAAAATGTATACAACACATTTTAGAGATGTACTAAACATAATAGATGTAAAGGGGTTATACAATTAGACTAGTTCACTAATTTATTCAATACAAACTAAACCTACATGAAGAGTGTATGCCACTATAGTTTTTTGTCTCTTAACAAACTTTTAAGAGTATTTTCTTAACTCATATTCACAATTTTTCTCTAACCATATATCAATGGATGGTATGTAAAACTACAATTTAGCCATGTTTTCAATTTCTTCCATAATGTATGTCAAAATGGCTCAAGAACATAGTATCCCTATTTGGTAACCCATGTATCCTCAAAACTTACTTGAAGAATAGGTTTGCAATCATGAAAATGTTGAATTCATCTTTTGCTAAGAAACAAAATATGCCATTTTTGAGAACCAATGAAATACTATAAAGAATAAATCATTACACCTCTAATTCCATACTAGTCCAAAATTAAATTACATAGAGATTTCCTCTTGAGGCTTCTCTAAGATATGTAACAATTTGTACAAATTAGTATTCTATTCAATTTGAAAAATTCTACATTTCTCAATAAATATTTAAGTGATTCATTTATTCTTCTCTTCATTTGGTTATTGGTGATTAAACAAAAGGTTTTTAAGAGTTAAGCATTTCATTCCATTTCATTCCATTTTTATCAATATTTATTTTTACAAACCATTAAATATATATCCAACACTTTTTGGAGATGCCCCATGCGTAATCCATAAAGGGATCTTACAATTAGACTAGTTCACTAATTTATTAAATACAAAATTGACCTACATCAAAAAGGTATATCCCACTATGTTTGTTTCCTATCAAACTTTTGAGAGTACTTTTTGAAGTCATTTAAACTCTTGCCTATGACAACTATCCATTAAAATCCATCTTTTTGGATAATTTTGTTAATGGCACATACTATCCCTATTTGAGGTGATACTCTTTCATAACCAATGTATCCTCATAATTTACCTGAATGTATTTGAAATCTGAAACATAGAAAAAGAGGTTCACCATCAATAAGGTGTCAATGATGAGCCTGATTTTCATTAGGTGTGTGTTTCACTCAATTATGAAGGCCAAAATGGTTTAATAACAATGAAAAATCATCCCTAACTATTATAGCAACAAAAAGGGAAGTTTTTAGAGGCTACAATGGTGTGTACCTTACTGCAAGAAGGCTATTTTTAGGTCATAGAGGACTCATTCGCCTTTATTGATGAATGTGTCCCTATTAGGGTTTTGGAAACTGACTTCTAGGTTTTATTCCTCTCAGTTTGCACTCCCAGATCCTAGGTTTTCATTGCTCCAGGCCTGATTGAGGACTCATTCGCCTTTAGTTGTGAATTGGTCCTGTTAGGGTTTCTAAAAACTAATTTTTGGGTTCTATTCTTCAATATCTACACTCTCACCTCCCAAAAGTCTGAAATAGATTTTTTAGATTCATTTTCATGTTTTGGCAATGTGGATGACAACTTTGCAACTTGACAACTTTGACAATTTTTCTCCAATCTTGTTCTCCACTTGATCTTTGACCTATGAACTTGCAAACACACATTCGGGAGAAGAAAAAATTGTTGATTGTTAGTGAAAAATCATTATAATCCCACCACAATTAAATTCAAAAAGGGGTGTCCTATGTGAGGAGGACCCATTCTCCACTAAAGGTGCATGGGTCTTAACACAACTTTCTAGGACCATGCTTTGGGGCAATGAAATAACATCAAAAACCCATTTCAAAAATGACAAGAAAGGGGTGTCCTATGTGGAGAGGACCCATTCACAACTAAAGGAAAATGGGTCCTCACACCATTTTCTAGGACCTTATTGGGTTGCACCAACTCTAGATATTTGGGAAAAAAAGAAAACCCCTAGAAATATTCCACCCATCTCATGAGGCTCTAATCTAGCTTTGTTTGATTATTAATAAATTCCCCAAAATGTATACAACACCTTTTAGATATATGCCCTATACATAATCCATAAATAGGTTATACAATTAGAGTAGTGACACTAATTTATTCAATACAAATTGAACCTACACCAAGCAGGTATGCCACTATGTTTTTTGTCGCCTTATACCAAACTTTTAAGAGTGTTTCCTTAACTCATATTCACAATTTTTCTCTAACCATCTATCAATGGATGGTATGCAAAACTACAATTTAGCCATGTTTCCAATCTATTCCATAATGTATGCCAATATGGCTCAAGAACATAGCATCCCTATTTGGTAACCCATGTATCCTCAAAACTTACTTGACAAATGGATTTGCAATCTTGAAATGTTGAATTCATCTTTTGCTAAGGAACAAAATATGTCATTTTTGAAAACCAATCAAATACTATAAATAATAAGTCATTACCCCTCTAATTCCATACTAGTCCAAAAATAAATTATATGGAGATTTTCTCCTAAGGTTTCTCTAGGATATACATAACAATTTGTACAAATTAGTATTCTATGCAATTTGACAAATTTTACATTTCTCAATAAATATTTTGATGTCACAATGTAGCCATTAAAAAAAATACCACTCAAGAGATTCCAACATGGCCAAAATCTTATCCACAATGAAATTTCCTCTTGATTTTCCACTACGAAATTCCCTAATTAGACTCACTCATAGAAATCTACAATATACACAATTACCTTCTTTTGAATAGATATCCTTCTTACGCAAATTAATCCTCAAAAATAATTACCTTCAATTCAAGGATTCACACAATTCTTGCATGTATCTATAAAATCCAATGATGTAGTATACAAGCCCTTCATAATCTCCATCCCAACCAACTCTGCTATTATATTATTTAATAATGCATCTCTCCTACTCACGATATCTACTATCTTATTGGTCTACACCAACTCTATGTTTGAGAACAAAAGAAAATTCCTAGATATACCCCATCCATCTCATAAGGCTCTAATCTAGCATTATTTGATTATTAATGAATCATAATTCTTGTTGACTAGTATA
Organism: Sequoia sempervirens; assembly: GCA_007258455.2. Classification (NCBI taxonomy): domain Eukaryota; kingdom Viridiplantae; phylum Streptophyta; class Pinopsida; order Cupressales; family Cupressaceae; genus Sequoia; species Sequoia sempervirens. The sequence goes on from VDFB02000017.1 coordinate 169,781,280, forward strand.
TAAAATAAATTCTTTTGCTAATAAATAATATCTCCACTATCACAATGCCTAAATAATATCATAAAACTCCTAATCATAAACTAAAAAATTCTAATTATCATCATTCAATTTCTTTTTGAAATACATAATTGGTTTATCATCTTAACTTAAGACAACATTGATAACCTTCATTACTGGTTTAGCTGTGAATAACCTTCTTTATCACCGCATTATTGGAATAAAATATTTGACATTTATTATTGGTTTAATCATGAATGTAATAAGTTTTCTTATTGAGATATTATGGGAACATGGGTTTTGATATTCATCATTGGTTTAATCATGAATTGTACTCTGAAATGAAAGTTTTTATTTTTACTTATTTAATTTTGTTGGTTCTTATATATATCCAGGTTGGTGTTTTCCCACTTTTGTGTTAATGTCTCCATTAATAAAGCTCTTCCCAAATTTATCATTCTTAAATCCAAATGGGGGAAGTGGACTCAAGCTCTTGTTTATGAGAATGCCACCCTGTTGTGTTAGAAGTGTGGCAAACAGGGTCATGTTATTTCTGACTGCAAGAAAGTTGTTATGAAGATGCTCTGCTGAAGGATAAAAATCCATCCTGCTCGTCGGCGTTACAGGATAAACTACTTGACCCAAGCACTAGTGGGGTTGGTGAGCCATTAAAATCAGGTGAGTTTGATGACTACTCCTTCATGGATGGCTTGAATGAACTTCTGAAATCCCTTGTCTCAGGGGAAAAGATAGAAACTAATTTGAAAATAAGTTGCTATAAAGGGCTAGAAAAGGGTGAAGTCTCTCTGCTATTGGATGGGAATTTGGTGTCTGGCTTCTGTATCTATCTGGGGAAGCAAGCTTCTAGATCCTCTCTTGTGTCTGATATGTGTTTGGATTCTTCCATGAAGAAGTTGGATGTCGAAGGTGCTGACAATCCTGGATGTGAGACCACGATGGACGTCTCAGTCACTTCTCAGTGTCCTGAGGGTGCATTATTTTCTACCCTTTCTAAGTTAGTTCTGACTAACTTGCGTATTCCTACTCCTCAACTGACTATTTCAAAGGACTGCTCTATGGAGGTAACTAAGTTTGTTATTCTCTCCCCGAGCTCTAAATTGACAGCCCAGTCGGAGGGTGATTACTTGGAGGACTGGCAGAACCCAAAAAGGAAAACGAGGAATAAGAAAGTGGATGTTGGAATGGAAAGTAGAGTTGGAAGACCTTTAGAGAGACTGTCTAGGCACAAAGCCACGACCAAGGATATTGCCAGCAGCAAGCAATCTACCCTTGATTCAGCTCACAAAGGAAAGAAATGAAGTTCCTTTCATGGAACATGAGAGGACTAAACAATCCTCTAAAACAATGTGCCTTAAGGCAATATATTTTTGATTTGAAGTTAGATGTCCTACTGCTCCAGGAAGTCTAAATGACCTACCAGTCGTTTTCCTCTACTGTTAAAAAATTTTGGTCGGGATCTGCCTTCTTTTATAGCAAGGCGGATGGTGCTTCGAGAGGTGTTGCTACTTTGTGGAATCCTGCTAAAGTTTTGGGTGAATCATTTTCCTTCTCTCAGAATTATCTTGATGTGACTCTTAAAACTAACAATCTCACTTGGCATTTGTTTAATATCTATGTGCCGAATTCTAGAGGTGGAAGAAATAAGATGTGGGAGGAAGTGTCATCCTTAATAATGAGTAACAACAATGTGTGGTTTATGGTGGTTGGAGACTTTAATTCCCCCCCTTTTCCTTTAGAGAAGCTGGGTGGCTTGACGTACCATAGTGATAGTATGAATGATCTGGTTGAATTCATTAACATTTCTGGTTTGTTAGACTTGGAGTTAAAGGGAAATCCTTTTACATGGTCGAACAATAGGAAGGGCATTCAACTTATTCAAGTTTGGCTGGATAGGGTCCTTGTCTTGGCTGGTTGGGATCTTGGTTGCAATACCTCTCTTACCTCCCTCCCCAGGACTGTCTTTGATCATAATCCTATCATCCTTCAGTGGTCTGACAAACCATTTTTGGGCCCACACCCATTTAGATTTGAGATAATGTGGATGTCTCACCATGATTTTAGAAAACTCGTTGATAATTGGTGGAGCTACCTTGTTCAAGGCTCGGCTATGTATAGAATATCCCAAAAACTAGAACTTATTAGGAAAGAAGCCAAAGGTTGGTCCAAGGCGACTTTTCGTGACTTTTTCAAAACTAAGAAGATGATCAAGGACAAGCTTGAGGGGTTCCAAAATATTATGGCCTCAGGTCATTCTCAGCAACCTGTTCATGTTGAAGAAGAAAACTGGAGGAAAAAGTGGAAGGATATTTTAAGTAAAGAAGAAATATATTGGAAGCAGAGATCAAGAGGCCAATGGCTCGAGGAGGGTGACAGGAACTCTTCCTTTTTCCATAGGACGGCCAGTAGACATAAAAAGAGGAATACCATTAAGTGTTTGATGAATGATTCTAATCAGGAAGTCAAGGAGGTTGATAAAATTGGAGAGGTTGTTGAACAGTACTTTAGACAGATCTACTCTGATACTGGCACTCCCCCCTCTGATGAACTTCAGGTGAGGCTCATGGGTCACCTCCCGCTTGGTATCAGTGAGTTTGACAATCCGTAACTCTGTGCCCCTATGACCGAGGAAGAGGCTCAGACTGTGATGTTTGCTATGGGAGCCTATAAGGCCCCAGGACCGGATGGTTTCCCTCCAGCTTTCTTTCAATAATATATGGACATTGTCAGCTATGATATTACTATGGCTGTTAAATATTTCTTTAGGACAGGTAAATTGTTAAAGAAATTAAACAATACTTTTATTGTGCTTGTTCCTAAAGTGCAGGATCCTATACACATGACTGACTTTAGAGCTATAAGTCTTTGTAACACTGTCTACAAGATTTTTTCCAAAGTCCTTGTCAACCGATTAAAGCCATTATTAGACAAAATTATTAGTAGATGTCAAAATGGGTTTGTGCCAGGTAGACAAATCTTGGATGCTGCTATTATGACTCATGAAATAATTCATTCTATGGAGAAAAGTAAGAACCAAGGTATGGCTTTTAAACTTGACATTTCGAAAGCCTATGATAGGGTCAGATGGAAGTTTTTTTATTCTGTCTTTGCTAAGTTTGGCTTTAATGATAGATTGATTGGTATCATTAGGGAGTGTGTGGAATTTGTTTAGTATTTAGTGCTTGTCAATGGGATCCCCTAGGGTTCCTTTAAAGCTAGTAAAGGTCTTAGGCAGGGGGATCCCCTCTCTCCCTACCTATTCATCATGGTGGCTGAGGTTTTGGGAAGGAATTTTCTTTCCTTGCTCAACTCAGGGAAAATTCAGGGGATTAGAGCTGCCTCCACCCTTCCTCCCTTTGTTCTCCAACAATTTGTTGATGATACGTTTCTTTTTGGAAAGTCCTCTGTGATTGAAGCCAGAGAATAGAAATGCCTCCTACAGGATTATGCTTGTGCTTCTGGCCAATGTATAAATTATAACAAAAGAAATGTCTATTTCTTCAACATGAGATTTGATCTTCAAGCTAAAATTTTATCCATCCTAGGTTGCCTTAGTGCTTCTCTTCTAGGTATCTACCTGGGCCTGCCGCTTACTGTTAAGGAGGTGTCACACAACTTTTGGAATGGTATTCTGGAGAGAATGCAAAAGAAACTTGCTGGTTGGAAAGGCCAGCTTCTTAGTAATGCTAGTAAACTCCAACTTCTTAAGGCATCCCTTCAAGGAATTCTGGTCTACTTTCTCTCTCTCTTTAGGATTTCAGGCTCCATGGCTAAACAGTTGGAAAGAATTCAAAGATCCTTTCTCTAGACAAGAATGGAGGAAAATAAAAGACTTGCCCTAGTGAATTGGGACACTGTTTGTCACCCCAAATGTTAAGGGGGCCTAAGGATCAGGAAGATTACTAATTTGAACAAATCCCTTATTGCCAAGATTGGCTGGAGTTTGGTACAAGAAAGGGAAGAATGGTGTAATATAATGAAGGCTAAATACCTTAATCAAAGACATTTTTTTAGAGCTTTGGACCTGATTGATCTTCCTCCGGGCTCTAAGATTTGGAACACTATCCTTAAGAGTAGATCCCTATTAAAGGTAGAGACGGATGGCGAATTGGTAATGGGAGATCAATTAGGTTCTGGGAGGACAGCTGGATTGGGAGCAGACCCCTTGCTGATAGTCACTTTAATATATTAAGGGAACACGCTAAAGATCTCATTGGTACTTATATTTTTTATTATACCTCACCCAGAGCTAGATGGAAAACTCTGAAGTTTTCTTTCTTACATTGGACTAACCTTCTACCAAAGGTTACAAAGCTTCAAGAGATTTTGAAAACGGCCAAACTCCCTTTATTTCCCAAGGAGAACAGAATTTTCTAGTCAAAGAATCACACTGGGGAGTTCACTGTTGAGTCTGCTTATCTACTGCTTCTCAGGTTTGGTGGTGATGAGCAGTGCTGGAGGAAGGTGTGGATTCATTAGCTCATCCCTAAAATAAACTTCTTTTGGTGGACCTCCATCCATGGGAAAATTTTAACTATTGATAACCTTGTCAAGAGGGGCTTTCAATTCCCTAATTGGTGTACTGTTTGTAGAAGAGAAGAAGAAACCATCCCCCATCTTTTTATTCACTGCCAGTTTGCTACCCTGGTCTGGCAGAATGTTTTATAGAGACTGAAAAATCTCTTGGGATTTCAATAGAGATATCCAACAATTCATCTTAAATTGGAAATGCCCCTCTAATTATCTGTTAATTAAACTGCTCTGGAAACTTATTCCACCCCACATCTGCTGGTTCCTGTGGAAAGAAAGGAATAACAGGATTTTCAGAGAAAAGGCAAATAATGTGGAAGGTCTGCTAATAATCCTTAATAAGCTGCTCCTGGATAATATCTCAACATGTAAATGGAAGATTCCTACTATTCCCCCGACTGCTTGGGATAGAAACATTGCTACCGCCTGGAATTTACCCAATGAGGTCCTGAGATTTGACAACTCCAAATCAATCATCAGGAAGCATACTAGATGGAGAAACCCTAAATCGCCCTGGGTTAAGCTTAACTTTGATGGGACAACTAGGGGAGGGACGTCAGCTGCTAGAGGTATTATTAGGGATCATACTGGCAGCCTAGTTGTTGCCTATGCGAGGAAATTGAGTGATCATACTAGTAACTAGGCTGAAGGCACAACTCTCCTCTGGGGTCTTAAGATTGCGCTGTCACTCGGTGTCAAGACTTTGGAAATCGAAGGTGACTCAATGCTAATTGTTGAAGCCACTAAAGGGAAGATGAATGTGGGATGGTCCCTAAAAGGTATTCTAGAGGACATTTTCCCTCTCCTAAATGTTGTTCGTGATTTTTCTATCCAGCATGTCTTCAGAGAAGGGAATGCGACTGCTGACAGCTTGGCGGTGGCGGGTCTTGATATTGAAGGGCTTTGGTGTTGGAAAAATTAGGTTTCTTTTCCCCCCTTGGCTCTGGTGTGTTTAAAGGAAGATCTCAAACATCTAAATGTTGAGTCCTAGATGGTGCTTACTTATTTTAGCTGGGCCCCTTCTAACTTTGGTTAGAATTTTTGGCGGGAGTTGGCTGTTGAATAATTGGTTGTTATGTGAGGTGATGGGTTGCATATGTTTGTCCGATGGCTTGTACGACCTTTTGTGGGCTGGTGATATGGTGAATCTTTCTACTCACACTGACTAATGGAGTCATCATTTTTTGAACCCCCTAAATTTTTGTGTTCAATTTTTTAAGCTTGTAGATTTCACGAGATTTTTTGAGATGACTAAGTACTACGCCGATATCATGCCCTTACATGCTATGGGTGATTTGCACGAGGGAGATACTACCCTTGTGTGGGTTGTGAGAAGTAACATTTATTGCCTCTATTTTTGACTTTTTTGGTCACTTTTCACTGGCCTTTTCCCTTTCGATGCTTCTAGAATTAACTACCAACTCTTCTGCCCTGGTTCCCTTGGTTCCCCTGTTCTGGTCATCGACATCTTTGGTGTGGGCTCTATGGGTGGGGACAGAGTGTGTGTGGAGCCGGACAGGTGTGACGAGTGGAAGGCAGATGCCACTATTTGGCACATATGTAAAGAGGGCAGAATTGCGCAGTATATGGAGGCCATGACTGGTCACAATGAGGGCTTGTCTAATAAGTTTGTCACCTTGTGGAATGAGGGTAGGGTCACCATTGGTGGCATTTCCTTTGAAGCTTCTGAGGAGGTTATTGCTAGAGTTACTGGGCTCTTGAATAGTGGCCGAACTTGGAAGAAAACTATGAAAGTTCCAGACTAGATTAGTCTGAATCAATTTTTTCGCGACGAAGAGAAACTTGTCAAGCTGTGGGGCGGCTTTGACTGCGAGGCGCTTCCGGAGCCATGGGATAGATTTTATTTGGCAATCATGAAATATTTCACGTTGGAAGGAAGGTATGGGGTCTACTATTATTACCACTTTAATTTCCTCAACCACCTTAGGAATCATCTGCATATTTCTATTCCTTTCTTCCTGTATCATGCTCTTGATAGTACTATTGTAGAGTTTAATGAAGCCTCTATTTCTGGAAAGAATTATACTATCCTTCACCAGGGCCTTATGTCTAGGCTCTATCATTTCCATATGGCGCTCTTCCTTGCTTGGCCTATCACTATGCAAGAAGTCTCCTCTCTCCCTGCTCTTGACGAAACCTCGGTTTCCTCTACTCCCCCCTCTACTAGTATTTTGGACACGCCGGGCTCAATCTCATTTATGTCTATATCAAATAGTAATAAAAAAATTAAACTTGAAAATCCCACTTCATAATCTTGTAGATGGTTTGTAAGTGAACATATCCAGTTTCTATAGTAATGTATAGTTGTTTGAGATAATGGATCAATTTTGTAGTTGCACATGTATACTCTCACATAAGTTTATACATATTATATATATATATATATATATATTTTTTGAATGAAAATATTTATTATAAAAGGAAAATGATAAATCTAATTACTTTGTTAATAATTAAATTATCTTTCTAAAGGTCATTGCAATTGTTTAATTGCTCACTCAAAGGATACTAGAACTCACAATAAATATGTAAGTTGAGATAAAATATATATATCTAATTATCTATTTGTATGCATGAATGCATGTATGTATATGTATATATATATTTAAAGAGGTGAACATATATATAAAAAGAATACATATATATGACTTAAATATGTCTAATCAATTTAAATATTTTATGTTCTTTATATGCATGCATTTATATATATGTATGTATATACATGACAATGTTTGGAATATTTTCTTCTAATCACTTCTTTCACTCATAGTACCTTTAACTAAGATGTGTGACCAAACCACTTGCCTTCACATGTCCCCTCAAGAGACTCGACGTCCACTTAGATGTCTAGCATTCCATGGACCTTCTGTTAGTAACTTCAACCACGTCTCTTAATTTGGTTGGACTGACTAATTGTGTGATGTTCATCGACCTACATGTTGAAGAGTATGCAATTAAAAAGCTTTTCTTTTGGGATGTTTCCACAACATTTCCATTAAAATGCTTCACTTTATGGATGTTTCCAGGATAGTGTTGTCGTATTATGTGTACTGATTTTATTAGTAAAAGTACAGCATTTGTAAAATCATGTTTGAGTGGAAAACCTCTCTTCAATCAAATGTCTTTGTTGTTTCCCTGCAGTTTCATTGAATCTACCAAATGATATTGCTGAATCTTTAAAACTAGTTGTGCTCATGGGAAAGTCTCTATATTAAGAGTTTATTGTGTGGTATGGTTATACTATTAGGATCAAATTGGAATCCTCTCGTATTGATCCATATGCAAGATTGATATCTCACAAGGAATGGAGGCAAAACTATATGCAGCTGCTACCTCAGGGAACATGGAGATGCTGACAGACATGCAAGATAACACAATCAATGCTCTCCAAGAGGTTACGCGCATAGGGAATACAACACTGCATCTCACAGCATACCACGGTCATGTACAATTTGTGAAAAGACTGATTTAGATGATGAATCACAATAATCATGATATAGAGGCTGCAAACCAAGCCAAGGTTGGATTCGTCCAAGCAGCATATCATCGCAATGTAGAAGATGTGGAAATGTTGATTTAGATGATGAATCGTGATATAGAGGTTGGTACACAAGCGACCGGTGAATTCCTAAGGGCTAGAAATAAGGAAGGTAATACAACCTTACACAAAGTTTCAATTGGAAGATGTTACGAAGTAATCAAGGTTTTGTTGGAGTATGACGGTGATCCGGTAAATATGATCAATGACGCTGGAGAGACTGCATTGTTCAAAGCTGTAGAAGGAGGCCATAAGAAAAAATTTATGGAGCTTTTGCATCTGACATCTTCTGAGTATGATAAGAGGACAGATGGCTAGACACTTGTGTAGTGTGCTTTGTACAACAAACAGAAAGGTGTCCTCTAAACATCATTTTTTTTATATAGTCCTAGAATGCCTCTATCTCCTTGATAATGGACACCTTTGTAACTGTTCAGGAATTTTTAAAGAGCTCGTAGATATTAAGCCAACATACCTATTTCAACAAGTTGATAATTCAGGCAGAACACTCCTACATAATGTTGCCTATCTTGATGGAATATCACATATTTCCATAATTCTTATAGAGAAAGATAAGTATTTGTGTTATAAAGTGGACGACAATGGCCAATTACCACTCCATATAGCCATCATAGAAGGAAACCTGGATTTAGTCGAGGAGATATTAAAATATGTCAGAGATTGCATAGAAATTGTAGATAATGATGGAAGAAATGCTTTGCACCCGGTGATTGAGAATGCAGTACATATTTTTAGCAAAATTTTGAGACGCATTAAAAGCTTGGTGTTGTTGGTGGTCTCAAAGAGGCTGATCAATAGTGTTGACAAGCAAGGCAGGACGACACTGGATATAGCAATGGGAAACATGGAGAGTGATGAATGCCTTTTCAACGAGGTAAGTGATTCATTTATTATGCCCTTCATTTGGTTATTGGTGATTAAACAAAAGGTTTTTAAGTGTGAAACATAGAAAAAGAGGTCCACCATCAATAGGGTATCAATGATGAACCTAATTTTCATTAGGTGTGTGTTTCATTCAATCATGAGGGTCAAAACATGCAAATAATAATAAAAAACTAACCCTGAATGTTATAACAATGAAAACGGAATTTTTGAGAGCTTTAAATGGTGTATACCTTGTAGAAAACTTGTTTTTAGGCCACAAAGGACTCATTCACCTTTAGTGGTGAATGTGTCCCTATTAGGGTTCTAGAAACTACTGGGTTTTATTCCCCTCAATCTGCACTCATAGATCCTAAGTTTTCACGGCTTCAAGCCCTACTAAGGACTCATTAACCTTTAGTGGTGAATGGGTCCTTTTAGGGTTTTGGAAAACTGACTTCTGGGTTATGTACTTCAATGTCTGTACTCTTAGCTCCCAGGTTTTCAGCTCCCAAAAGTTTGAAATAAATTTTATAGCTTCAATTCTGTTTTCTCGCACTATGAAGGTCAACTTTACAACTTGACAACTTTTGTAATTTTCCTCTAAACTTCTTCTCCACTTGATCTTCAACCTGCAAATTTACAAAAACACATTCAAGGGGAAGAAAAAATTGTTGATTGTTAGTGAATAGGGGTTTGCCTCGGTCAAACCCCTTTTAGGTAATTAAACCAAATAATGAAATTGAAGCATGAACATGAAACAATGAAATGTTGATACCTTGGAAGATGTCTTGGAATATAAATCTACAAACTAACATGAAGTGGCCATGAAGAATGTAGATCTTGATCTCAAATTAGATGTAAAACAATGATTACAAATGGATCTTCAATGCTACATCAACAACATTAGCTCAACCACATGCTTGATGCACTATGCCCTTGATATGATGATATGACCTTGAATTGCTACAATAAAACCTTGATAATCTTCCCTTGAATGTCTTCTTGAATGCTCTTGGATGCTCTAAAATGCTCTTATGAACTCTTAAGATGCTTACATAATAATTCTTAGGTGAAATTATGTGAATTAACCCCATATTTTTACTAAATTTAGAGATTAACCCAAAAATTCATATAATTCAAGCTGACATCAGATCTAGGAATGAAAATTATTAAAATCCTGCTATCTAAACTAAATTCAAAAAGGGGGTCCTAATGTGAGGAGGACCCATTCACCACTAAAGGTAAATGGGCCCTAACACAACTTTCTAGGACCATGCGTTGGGGGGATGGAATAACATCAAAAACCCACCTCAAAAATGCATAGAAAGGGGTGTCCTATGTGGAGAGGACCCATTCGCCACTAAAGGCAAATGGATCCTAGCACCATTTTCTAGGACCTGAATTTGAATTAAAGGGGCCTATTAAGCTCAATTAACCATTAATTAATGAAGCCCTACATAAGTGTGAAAGTGTAATACAACACTTTACAATGCCTTAAATAAGGTACAAGTTAAGTTCATTTTATTAAAAAGGGCCCTTGATTAATGTGAATGTGTATGTTGAGAAAATGTGCCTCAACCTTGCAATTATATACGGTTTATTATTGATAGGATATATATATATTTCCTAGTTACACCGATAGGTGTATACAATGTCAGCAAAGATCAAAATATGAGTGTGTTAACTTTTTTCAGGAAACTTCTAAAATGACCGACATACATTAAATAATGTTGTATTGTAAATCTAGACCGTTTGTTATTAGGTTTTAGATCAAATGGCTGAAATTTTGTTGGCATGCCTTTCCCTAGAATGTTACCCTATTTTATGAAGGCGTTGTATTACGATTGTGGTACATAGAGAAAATGATGTTTTCTGAGAGTTTGATAGTGGTTGTGTTGTCTCTTGATCTTTGAGTGGTGATACTCCTATGAGAAGCTTTCTCCGCAAGTATATTGTAATCGTTTTGATTGCTGGATAATATATTGGGTGGATTTTAAGTGTGGGGTTTTTTCTCTTGAAAGGGTTTTCCCCACATAAATCATTGTGTCGTGGTATGCATGACATTTATGTTTAGTTTGTTTAAGTTTTTATAATTGTTAAAGATCTGTATAGTTTTGCATTATTCTCCTTTCAAGATTAGTGTAGGGAGTTGTTCATCTACTTTAGCTTCCTTACAAGTGGTATCAGAGATTGATCACCTTTGGTTTCAATTGTGGGTTGTTGGGTTTTTTGAACTAATCTAGATTTGAGTGAGAGCTTGTGCAAAAGATAATTTGTGATCTTGTTGCAGGAATTTTTAGATTGCAAATTCATCGGGGATAATAGAGGTGGAGAAATTTATAGGAAATAATTTTGAGATGTGGAAACTAAAGATGGAGGATATGGTGATAGTTTGAGATTTGTGGGATGCTATTGATGAGAATGTTTCAAGACTTGAAGATCCTACTTAAGATGCTCAATATGATGGTATGGACTGTTAAAGCCAAGGGTCTAATAAGATTGTGCTTGGCAGACTCTACTTTAATTAATGTCCATGAAGAGACCTCTGCACAAAAACTATGAAAGAAGCTTGGTGAGATGTATCAAGCCAAATATTTAGTGAACAATATTTTCTTGAGGAAGTAATTGTATTCCTTGAGAATGGAAGAGGGTGGACGAATCGTAGACCACCTGGAAGCATTCAATATGTTGGTGGATCAATTGGCATCAGTTGCAATGTCAAAATGGATGAGGAGGAGAAATGTCAGATCTTGCTTTGTTCTTTGCCTGATTTGTGGGATTCTCTTGTTATGGCTGATGGGAGTACTTCTGTTATATTGAAAACTGAAGATGTGGTGGGTTCTTTGATTTCTAAAGAAATGAGGAGGAAAGTATCCATCACTACCAAGGAGGCCCTAAATGTTCATGCCTTAAATGTTCATGGAAGACCTAAGGAAAAAGGCAAGAAGAATGAGAAGCATGACAAATCTAAGTCCAAGGGGAGATGTAAATCTCTTGGAAAGTCCAAAGTTATTTGTTGGAACTATAGTAAGCCTAGGCATGCTCGTAAGGAATGCAAAGAAGAAAAAAAGAAGAAAATGAAGAAATTCGATTATGACTATGAGTTCAATAAGGAAGATGGTGACACATTCATTGTAGCTTTGGCAACTCGTGTAGATAATGATGCATGGTTAATTGACTTAGGTGCATTTTTCCATATGACCTTTCATAGAGATTGGTTTCTTGAATATGAAGAATTTGATGGAGGTAAGGTGTACTTGGGTGATGATTCTCATTTAGACATTGTGGTCATGGTAAAGTTAAAATCAGGTTTCTTGATGGTAGAATAAAAAGGATTAATGGTGTGTTGTATATCCTTGGATTAACATGAAATTTGTTATCTATGAACAAACTAATAGATGCAGGTGTGCAAGTAGTATTTTTTGATTCAGGATGCAAGATGGTTATAGGTTCTATGGTGATTGCTAGAGGTGTCAAATATGGCACACTGTATAAGCTAGTTGCATGCATTGTTGAGTGCAATAGTACTTTTGTGAAAAGCAATTTTGTGGAAGAAGTGAGGGTTTCACCTTCAGTAGATAATCATGGCTTTTGGATACCCAAGGGTGCTCTTTCTTTTGAGAAAAAGTTAATTGCAGAGAAAACTATGTTATGGAACCAAAGACTTGGCCACATTGGAGAAAAGGGTCTAAGGACCTTGAAAAATAAAAACCTTGTTGAAGGTTTGTCAGATTGTAATCTTGATTTTGATTTTTGTGAGCATTGCATTTATGGAAAATAAAACCACATTCAATTTTACTTAAGTTCTCATAAATCTTGTGGTGTATTGAATCTTATTCATTTTGATGTGTTTGGTCCTATAGATGTTCCTTCGATTGGTAAATCCACATATTATGTTTCATTTATAGATGGTTATAGTAGAAGGACATGGGTATATTTTCTAAAGAGTAAATATGAAGTTTTTAGTCGATTTAAAGAATTTAAAGCAATGGTTGAGTTGTAGACTAGAGAGAAAATAAAATGTTTGAGGATTGATAATTTTAGTGAATTTTTCTCTATTGATTTTGACATATTCTATAAAGATTGTGGTATTCACAGACAAAAGATGACTTCGTATTCTCCACAAAAGAATGGAGTTGTAGAAATAATGAATAGGACACTGATGGACAAGGATAGGAGTATGTTGAGTGATGTTGATCTAGAACAAAGGTTTGGGGCTCAAGCTATAGCCACTTCCTATTATTTGATTAACAGGTCTCCTACATTAGCTCTTGTTGATAAGACGCCTATAGAGGCATGGCAGGGTCGCAAGCCTTCATTAAGACATCTTAGAGTTTTTGGTTGCAAGGCATATGCACATGTGCCAAAGGAGAAGTGAAAAAAGTTGGAGAACAAGGTTGTGAAATGTATCTTCATCGGATATAATTATGGTGTGAAAGGATACAAGCTTTGGGATCATGTTGCAGAAAAGTTAATACATAGTAGAAGTGTTATTTTAGAGAAACTAAGCCTTCTTCTATTATATTGCAACTAGAACAAGGTAAATAGGAAGATGTGATTCAATTTCCTTCTACACTTGAGAAAGTTGAATCGAGGCCCAAGGATATACAAGAAGTTGAGGAGAGCTCATCTAGCTCTAGATATTCAGAAGAGGAGGAAGAACCTCCAACTCAACTTGTCTGTAGGTCCACAAGACATAGACAACTGCCTGAAAGGTATTCACCTGATGATTGGAGATGTATTTTTTCTTTGAATACTAACATGGATGAATCCATATCTATAGAAGAGGCACTAGGTAAGAATGATGCAAAATATTGGAAGATTGCTATGGATGAAGAAATGACAACTTTGAAAAAGAATGATACATGGGATCTTGTACCATTGCCTGAAGGATGAAAACCTGTTGGTTGCAAATGGGTGTTCAAGAAAAAGATTGGTTTAGATGGAGGTATTGAGAAGTATAAAGCATGGTTGGTTGCAAAGGGTTGCTCTCAAGTTGAGGGTGTTGATTATGGTGAGATATTTTCTCCTATTGCAAAAATCACATCCATTAGATTTTTTCTTTCTATTACTGCTACTTATGATCTAGAGGTTGAGAAAATGGATGTGAAAACTTTTTTCCTTCATGGTGATTTAGAGGAGGATATTTATATGACACAGTGAGAACACTACATGGTGAAAGGAAAAAGTAAGTTGGTTTGCAAATTAAAGAAACCTTTGTATGGCTTAAAACAGAGTCATAGGATTTGGTACCCAAAATTTGATACATATATGTTGAGTTTGGGATTTGAGTGTTCTAAATCAGATCATTGTGTTTATTATAAAATTGATGACCTGATCATTTCCTATTTATTGCATTATATGTTGATAATATGTTATTTATTGGTACAGGGAAAGGTATGATTTTAGAACTAAAATCTCAACTTGTTGCTAAATTTGAAATGAAAGATCTTGGTGCAGCTAAACACATCCTTGGGATGGAAATTAAAAGAGATAGGCTGAATAGAAAGCTGTGGTTTGGCCAAAGTAAGTATGTCAACTTAATTTTATAGAGGTTTGATATGCAAGATTGTAAGCCATTGTGTGTTCCTATTTCAGTTGGAACAAAGTTATCTATGTCCATCAAAGATGGAAGACATAAGCAAAGTTCCTTACCAAAGTGTAGTTGGAAGTTTAATGTATGTTATGGTTTGTACAAGACCAGATATTTCCCAAGCAATGGTAGTTCTTTTTAGATATATGTCTAATCCTAGTAGAGTTCATTGTGATGCAATTAAAAGAGTCTTCAAATATTTGCGGGGTAGCTCAAATTATTCCTTATGTTACTATAGTAATATGATTGAAGATGATATGTCCCTTGATATTCATGGTTATGTGGATTTAGACTGGGCAGGTGATGTTGATAATATAAAATCCACCAATGATTATGTGTTAACTTTATTTGGTGGTGCAATTAGTTGGATGAGTAAGCAATAGGTTGTGGTTGCTTTGTCCACTACTGAAGCAGTGTATGTGGTAGCTACTCATGCTTGTAAAGAAGCCATTTTTCTTAAGATATCGTGTTTAGATATTGGAATAAAACAAGGTGCGGTGATAATTTTTTACAAAAGTCAGAGTGCGATATGTCTAGCCAAGAACCTAGCATTTCTTGCTAGGACCAACCACATTGATGTATAATATCATTTTGTTAGAGATATGGTCAAAGATGGCAGGGTGAAGCTGGTTAAGGTACAAAATTTGATGAATGTTGTCAAATGATTCTTTAACTAAGCCTGTGAGCACAAAGAAGTTCAGATGGTGTTCAGAGACTATGGACCTTTCGGCCCCTAGCAATTAAGGAGATAATGGTTACACCCTAACGCTGCTCTTGCAAGGTGTTCAAAAAGTGGGAGATTTATTGAGAAAATATGTCTTAACCTTGCAATTATATACGGTTTATTGTTGATAGGATATATATATATATATATATATATATATATATATATATATATATATATTTATATATATTTCCTAGTTACACTGATAGGTTTATACAATGGTAGCAAAGAGAAAAATATGAGCATGTTAACTTTTTTAGGAAACTTCTAAAATGGATGACATATGTTAAATAATGATGTATTGTAAATATGGACTGTTTGTTATTAGGTTCCAGATCTAATGACAAATATTTTGTTGCCATGTCTTGCCCTAGAATGTAACCCTATTTTATGAGGGCGTTGTATTACGACTGCAGTACACATAGACAATGATGTTTTCTAAGAATTTGATAGCAGTCATGTTTTCTCTTGATCTATGAGTGGTGATACTCTTGTGAGAAGATTGCTCTGCAAGTATATTGTAATCTTTGTGATTGTTGAATAATATATTGGGCGGCTTTTGGAGTGTGGGGCTTTTCTCCTAAAAGGGTTTTCCCCACGTAAATCACTGTGTCATGGTATGCATGATATTTACATTTATTATGTTCAAGTTTTTGTAACTGTTAAAGATCTATAAAGTTTTTCATTATTCCCCTCTCAAGATTAGTGTAGGAAGTTGTTCCGCTACCTTAGCATCCTTATAGTGTACAACACATTACAACATTAAACCAAGGCATTATTAGATTAATTCGATGTCAATTATTTCCAAATTAAGTGAGGAAAAGGGATACTTTTTCTGTTACTACAAAGTGTTAAGTGTTTCATTCCATTTTTATCAATATTTGTTTTGCAAACCATTAAATATGTATCCAACACTTTTTTGGATATGCCCCATATGTAACCCATAAAGGGATCTTACAATTAGACTAGTTCACTAATTTATTGAATACAAAATTGATCTACACCAACAAGGTATCCCATTATGTTTGTTTGTTTCCTATCAAACTTTTGAGAGTATTTGTTGAAGTCAAAATTCTTGTCTATCACAACTATCCATTAAAATCCATCCTTTTGGATATAATTTTTAATGAAACATACTATCTCTATTTGAGGTGATACTCTTTCGTAACCCATGTATCCTCAAAACTTACTTGAAGAATACATTTGCAATCTTGGTTCAAGTGTCTTTCATCTTTTTCTAAGGAATGAAATTCACCATTTTTGAAAACCAATGAGATAATATAAACATTAAATCATTACCCAAGCTTTAAGTCCACATTAGTCCAAGAAAAAATTCCATGAAGATTTTCTCTTGGGTTCTCTACTAAATATAATAATTTATAAAAGAAATTGGCATTCTAGGAAACTTGATAAATTTTACATTTCTCAATAGATCTTTTGATGCCACAATGTAGACATGGAAAAAATAACACTCATCCAACATGGCCTAAGTCTTATGCATAGCAAAATTCCCTCCTAATATTTCACTAAGCAATTCCCTAACTAGACTCTCTCTCATAGAAGTCATGTTAGACAAAATTACCTTCTTTTGAACAAATACCCTTCTTGCAAAAAACAATCCTAAAAGATTCCTTACCTTCAATCCAAGACTACACACAATTTTGTCATGCCTCTATAGAATCCAAAGATTTAGTTTACAAACCCTTCACCATCTCCATTTGAACCAACTCTACTATCATATTATTTAATGATGTAAGTATCCTAATCAACACATCTACTACCTTATTGGGTTGCACCAACTCTAGATGTTTGAGAAAAAAAGAAAACCCCTAGAAATACTCCACCCATCTCATGAGGCTCTAATCTAGCTTTGTTTGATTATTAATAAACTCCCCAAAATGTACACAACACCTTTTAGAGATGCCCTATACATAATCCATAAAGGGGTTATACAATTATATGACAGTAATTTATTCAATACAAATTGAATCTACACCAAGAAGGTATGCTACTATGTTTTTTATCTCCTACCAAACTTTTAAGAGTGTTTCCTTAACTCATATTCACAATTTTTCTCTAACCATTTATCAATAGATGGTATGTAAAACTACAATTTAGCCATGTTTCCAATCTATTTCATAATGTATTTCAAAATGGCTCAAGAACATAGTATCCCTGTTTGGTAACCATGTATCCTCAAAACCTACTTGAAGAATAGGTTTGCAATCTTGAAAATGTTGAATTCATCTTTTTCTAAGGAAGAAAATATGTCATTTTTGAAAACCAATCAAATACTACAAAGAAAAAAGCATATAGAGAATAGCTTCTCTAGGATATGTATCAATTTGTACAAATTAGTATTCTATGCAATTTGACAAATTTTGCATTTCTCAATAAATATTTTGATGTCATAATGTAGCCACTAAAAAAATACCATTCTTTCAACATGGCCAAAATCTTATCCACAGTGAAATTTCCTCCTGATTTTCTACTACATAATTCTCTAATTAGACTCTCTCTCATAGAAATATATAGTATACACAATTACCTTCTTTTGAACAAATATCCTTCTTGCACAAATTAATCCTCAAAAATAATTACCTTTAAGCCAAGGATCCACACAATTTGTCCATGTCTCTATAAAATCTAAGGATGTAGTAGACAAACCCTTCATAATCTCCATCTCAACCAATTCTACTATCATAGTATTTAATAATGCATGTCTCCTACTCAAGGTATCTACTACCTTATTGGGCTACACCAACTATATGTTTGAGAACAAAATAAAATATCTAGGAATACCCCATCTATTTCATAAAGCTCTAATCTAGCACTATTTGATTATTAATGGATCATAATTCTCAACGAATAGTATACAAAATAAACTCCCTCGCTAATAAATAATATCTCCACTATCACAATGCTTAAACAATATCATAAAACTTCTAATCATAAACTAAAAACTTCTAATTATCATCATTCAATTTCTTGTTGAAATACATAATTGGTTTATCATCTTAATTTAAGATAACACTGATAACCTTACCATTAGCATCAATAAATCTACTTAGAAAACCTTCTCAAAATCTAGAAGCATCAAAAGTGGGCTCCTATCACCTTCTTCTTTAGCAAGCCAAAATTCTTGAGTATGATAGCTATCCATTCAAATCCATAATTCACTCAACTAAAAATATTCCTTAAATAATTATCTATAATTATTCTAAAAAATAAATATTCACATTTATAAATTGTCCTTAAACTAGACACTAAATTAAACTGCTAATAATGAAGGTGTCAAATTTTAATTTAATTTAATTAGAAAGATTCAAATATATTTTCCATTTCATTTCGATATTATAAAAGTTTGTAATTTCCAAGAATTTAGTTTCATTGAAAGATAAAATATTGCACAATTAAAGCTAATTTTATAGTCTTTTCAATATTGATAGAAACCTTAACTAGTGATCGATTCCTTTTGATTTAAAATATGTGGGTTTTTGTGTAGATTATATGGTTCCTAGAAATAAATGGTGGGCGGAGGACTCCAAATGTGACAAAAAAAAATAAATGAGCAATTATTCATCACAAAAAAATCCAATGTGGAAAGCCCAAATTATTTCAGTAATTGCAGTGTTGATTGCAACGATGGCATTCGCAGCAGCATTCACTCTCCCAAAGAAAGAAAAAAAACATCATATGTATGGTGTTTTCTTTCAGATTATAGTGATTTGCATTGCATTAGCATTCTGTAGCTCAATTTCATCAGCAGTTCTGCTAATGTATGCACTTTATGGTAATCAAGAAGATCCCCTTATTCTCAACACCTCTCTCATTGGATTATGGATATCATTAATATCTTTGATGTTGGGATTTGGGGTGGCCATCCATGTGGCTGTGGCACCAGACCATATGGCTGTAGCAGCAATTGTTTTGGGCATGGTGACCATTACTCCAATTTGCATAAGAATAATGATCCTTCGTTCCAAGAGATACATCTTTCGGTCATCCAAACCATAGGTTACTATTATTTTTTTTAATGATAATATAAACAGTATTCATTACAAACAAATATTGGTTAAGCCTAGCACGGTGCCAAAACGATCCTCACCATTGCTTGGAGGCCAAAAATCCATACGCTCACGCTAGAGTGGGAACAAATCACTGAGTAAGATAGTGTACCAATCATTCATCTGAGACATTAAAAATATGGCATGTAAATTAAAAATATGGGAGTGATTTGCACCGATGCATCGATGGACATCCCATGCCCTACCATGCCTGACACCTGCCACTAACTATTTTATTGTTAGTCCGTACCCACCAAACTGCAATCTGTCGCATTCAAGTCCGTTGATAGAAAATACGCCAGTAGGATATTAATGTGGGATGCGCTAAATTTATCCCAACTACTAGGGAGGTTTAATAATCTAAACTTAAGGGAATAGCATTTATTCGCCAACCATGTGAATATTGCCACTTAAACTTAAATTGCTGTCCCACCTAAATTCAGGGTATGCCTAAATTTTCCGCTCCATTCTGCATTTGGGTTTTCATTTCTGTTTCCATACACGGGGATTTTCATATTTCTGTAGGAGCGACCAGTCTATGTTGTGCTTTTATTTCTGCCATTAACGAACAGCCAGGTTCCTTTAATTTGTTTTTTGTATCTTTTAGTTCCTTTCAATATTGTTTTCTCTGTTTTATACATCACGGGTATCTGGTTTTCGTTGTTTTCTCTTCAATTTTTAAAGATTAGTTTTATATAATGCTTAAATATTGCATAACCATGTCTTTTTTACTTATGTTGTGCACTCAAATTTTTTTAAACTGTATTTATTTAATAATGTAGTGACTATTTAGTCTATGAATGATAATAAATAATTTCAGAAATTTATAAATATTAGTATTAATATAGATATTTTCAATACATTTATCTAAATTATGTGGAGAAATTTCAATTTGAAATTATTTATATTTATTTAAAAATTATTTTATTTATTATATATAAAAACATAAATTTTATTTGTTGTTAATTTTGAAAATATTATGTTTATTATTAAATATTAATATTTTAATATGTAAATTAATTATATTTAAAGTGAAAAATATTTTTTTTTTACTAACACATTCAAACTATTATAATCCACACCTTGCTACCATTATAAAAGGCCTTTTGACATTTATTATGACTATTTTTTAAAAAAAATTATGAAATAATTTTTTTTAAATGCCACTATTAACAATTTATATATTATAAATAAAATTTATTCTATTAATAGAATATTTTTCATTTACATTATAATATTAATAATATTTATTGGCGGGGGCCCTAGCTCGGTTGGCTAAGTAATTCCGTTGCGGACTCTGCTGGTCACGAGTTCTAGTCTCCCCCGTCCGTGTGCGGAGGCGTGTCGCGCCAGCCGCTGGTCACGTTAAAAAAGTTTACCAGGCGCTCTGCAGTTTATAGGGGGTCGTGCTACCCGATTCCTGCAGTCTAAAAAAAAAAAAAATATATATTTATTATTTTAAATATAAGTATAAATTAATTAATAATAAATTATTTTAAGACAATTAGATTACATTTTACTTATTACATATTTTTTTTTAAAACTTTTTAGTTTAATTTTTTATGTGAGATAATGCTTAGAGTATAATTTGTCCATGTATCTCTTTTTACTCAATTTCCTCCTTTTCTTTTAAAAAAAATCCTAAAATGTTCAAATGGTGAAAATTGTATATTATAGGGCGGGGGCCCTAGCTCGGTTGGCTAAGTAATTCCGTTGCGGCTCTGCTGGTCACGAGTTCTAGTCTCCCCCGTCCCGTGGTACCAGAGGGCGTGTCGCGCCAGCGCTGCCAGTCACGTTAAAAAGTTTACCAGACGCACTGCAGTTTATAGGGGGTCGTGCTACCCGATTCCTGCAGTCTAAAAAAAAAAAAAAAAATTGTATATTATAATATCATTTTTTTATGGGTCTATTTTGATTAGAGTGTTCTAAATGTAATAATGAAGTGATTTATCTTTACCATTAAAAAAAATGAAAGTGTAGATGATAATAAGTAATTAAAATAATTAAAAAAATTAATTATTATTGTCATTTATTTATTCTAAGAAGTTTAATAAAAAATTAAAAAAAATATAACAATCCACTTAAAAACTATTACATCGTAATAATCATGAAAAAAAATCCAATCAATATAATATTCTTAATTTCCATAAGAAGATGGAGGAGAGTGCAATGGATGAAATATCTTCTTATGTAAATTAAGAATATTATATTGATTGGATTTTTTTCCATGATTATTATGATGTAATAGTTTTTAAGTGGATTGTTATATTTTTTTAAATTTTTTATTAAACTTCTTAGAATAAATAAATGACAATAATAATTAATTTTTTTAATTATTTTAATTACTTATTATCATCTAAACTTTCATTTTTTTTAATGGTAAAGATAAATCACTACATTATTACATTTAGAACACTCTAATCAAAATAGACCCATAAAAAAAATGATATTATAATATACAATTTTCACCATTTGAACATTTTAGGAATTTTTTTTTTAAAGAAAAGGAGGAAATTGAGTAAAAAGAGATACATGGACAAATTATACTCTAAAGATTATTTGACATTTTAAGTTCGAAAAAAAATGTGTAATAAGTAAAATTTAATCTAATTGTTTTAGAATAATTTATTATTAATTAATTTACACTTATATTTAAAATATTAAATATTATGAATATTATAATGTAAATGAAAAAAATTCTATTAATAGAGTAAGTTTTATTCATAATATATAAATTGTTAATAGTGGCATTTTAAAAAAATATTTCATAATTTTTTTAAAAAAATAGTCATAATAAATGTCAAGAGGCCTTTTATAATGGTAGCAAGGTGTGGATTATAATAGTCTGAATGTATTAGTAAAAAAAAATATTTTTCACTTTAAATTTAATTAATTTACATATTAAAATATTTATATTTAATAATAAACATAATATTTTCAAAATTAACAACACATAAAATTTATGTTTTTATATATAATAAATAAAATAATTTTTAAATAAATATAAATAATTTCAAATTGAAATTTCTCCACATAATTTAGATAAATGTATTGAAAATATCTATATTAATATTTATAATTTTTTTGTTTTAAATTTCCGCTCCTCACATTAGTTTGGGTAATTATTTACTAAATGTGCATTCTTTTTATTTCTTTATCATATTGGCCTATCCATATTTTTCCTAAGAGATAATTGTATCATTTTAAAATCCCATTTTTAGCCCTAGGGAAGTGCCACCATATAGAGCTTATAATATAGTAGTTGAGGTTCAAATAATTTAAGGAAAGCTTACTTATTTTAAGATGATAAAATAGGACAGTAAAATATGTTTTGGTATATTGTACTTATAGGCATATAATTTTTCTGTGGAGTTATATGCATAGAATATTCATAACTACAAATTTAGATTTGTGTATAAGGTTCAAATTAATGAATTTTTAATACAATCTAGATTATTTTTATAATTTGTGAATTCGATCTAATTAAGTTTAAGAATGATCTAATATATATTTTTATTTTATTTCTTACATGATTGAGAATAAGTGATTTTGAGTTAGTTCAAAAGTTATGGTCAAAGTAGTAGATAGCTAACTTTTGAATTCTAAAATCAACTTGTATCTTTATTTCTTTTAATTTCTATGATATGACCTATTGTAACTTGAAATCAGATTAATTCAATTTTATTTCTTGTTATGTTCTTTCAACCTAATTTTTCATACAAAGGTGAATTGTATTTCCTTAAATTTAAATGAACCCAACACTCAAAACCTTCTAAAATTTTACCTTAAGGTTTTGACTTTTCTTATATCTATAATTTTTAGATTTGATATTTTTATTACTATGTCATTTATTCCAGATTTTATTAGAGTCTCGGGCTTTCATTATTTTATATATATCCCATCACCACCATCCCATCTTTTGATTGATTGAGTTTCATTATTATATCATTTACCATGGATCCTTACGAATTTTTATTTTGGGGTTTCCCTCATGCATACATCATGGATTATGAGCTATTTTCATTCTTTCTTGATTCTCGTCCTTTTATCCTTAATTATTTTTCCTTATTTTATGACATAAATGATCCTACATGTTTCATGCATAAGATTGTAGAGTATTTGAGAAATGTTCCATCCTTTTTAGACTTATGCATGCCTTCCCATCTATATTAGAGGATTTTACTTTATTTATCTCCATGACTCGTCATGATTCTTCATCTCATGAGATAAAAGATGGCGATACTTTAGTCCTAATCTCCCATAATACATATAGGTATATTCCTTCATATGGTGATGTTTCCTAGTAAGCATATATTATGTGCATCTCATCTCCCATAATATATCTAGGGATATTCCTTCATGTGGTGATATTTTCTAGTAAGCATATATTTTGTACATCTCAAAAAAAGTTTCCTTTTATCTCTATTGGTTTTCCTACATGTGTCTCTCTTTTTCTAATACACATGTTTTACCTTCATACAAGATTGGTATTCTTTCTTGTCATTCATGTTGCTCATGCTATATTGATGATATATTAAGTGACTATCATGGTGACAATTCTTTATTTTTTAATGATAATTCTCATGACTCTTATAAAAATGTTACACATAGTTATAGTTCTTCACATTTTGGTGTCCTTTCCTTGGGAGTCTCATAGACATGTCCATGCATATCATGATGTTATATGCCTTTTTTATAACAACAATTTCTCCTTCAAATCCTTTTATGCCTTTATATGATATATATTTTTGTAATTGTGGAGTACCTTCTCTTACATATCATATTGAGAAAACACATGGAGTATACATTCATTGAATAAGAGAACTATGTAAAGATATCTTAGATTATTTATTTAGCTTGTGTGCAACTATTTAGTGATTTATCTCTTAAATCCTCCCCTACTAGTACTAGTGATTTATCTACACATCAAGCTATTGGACATGTTGAGCATGATATTTCACATTATTTGTACTCCACCATGAGTATGTTCAAAAATCTAGATGGTATATTTATCATTATGAGAAAATATTTAAAAAGAGGTAATAGTAAACGATTATTACATAATCCTTCAAAATATGGTATTTCGCCCTTTCCCTCACCAAGTAGATTTCTAGAACCATGTTTATAAGTATAATGGTAGATCTAATCCATTAATAGAATTATAATCCTTGTAAACTTCATGCTACTTATTTTCATAAGGACAAGTTATTTGCTAGATTGTTTCCAACAACCTTGAATGACCAAGCATTCACATGATTATTTATTGCCTCATTCTATTATTAAATCGAACATTCTCATTATGACATTGAATCCATGACAAATGTTTCTAAAATTATGCAATGCAAGAAAGAAAAATACTAACTAGTTAATGATTATATGTTAAGATTTCAAGTTTTGATTACTATTATGAGTTTCACATTAAAATAAGATGAGGTTCAAGGCTTTTTTATTAATTATTTACAAATGAGAGCATGCTTTATTATAAAATCCTTATCTATCCCATTGGTGAGGCCAAAAAAACACTTAAAATTAGGATCCTCCGCATTGGACATGAACTCTCCCACAAGAACAAAATTCACTAGAATATGAAATAGCAAGTGCATAGAAAATATATTAAAATGAGCATTAGGAATGTAAAGTTGAGACACCTTTTCCTATCACTAATGGATCTTTTACTATCAATATCACCAACTTCCTTTACCAATAGCCTCATTTCTTTTACTATCTTTTACTATTCTTGAACATATGTTCATATCCAACAATTTTATGTCCATTTGGAAAATATAATAAATCTCCCATGTGTTAACTTTTTTATTAATGTTGTCAATTCTTCATCCATAGCCTCTTTCCAAGAATCTACATCATTAATACCAATAGCTTCCTTTACAATCCTAGGCTTATGAGTGTTAGTGTATAAAGAAATTTCACAAATTTATCCAAGTAATAATGTGTTGTGTCAATGGAATTGAAGTCATCGTATAAAATAATTGTATGTTTGGTTTGGATCATTGATGTCATTGTTAAGGGTACAAGTAGGTCTATTATTAAGACACCATGTTAATGTAAAAATTATGTTGTGGGAACAAATCATGTAGTTTAAATCATCCCAAATCATAACATTGTCCCATATAATCTTATTTGTAAATTGAATTTGTGGTAAAAGTCATTTTTAGAGAAATGAGCTTATTTGTGAATTCATTGGGTTTCAATTGAATTTTAGGATGATAATAATTCCCATGTTTGTTTATATTCTTGAATTTATGGTAGAAGATTTAATTTTTTAAATACATATTTGAACAAGATAAAGGTCCACTAATCATGTTATAGCGCTTCTAATTATCCTACGTCGAAATTTCAAATCACTCCCAATTTTTTACAACAGCTTACTTGGCAAGTTCTCTGCTTATAACTAAGGTTTCAGGGCCACATCATCAAATATGATGCCACATTAGCATGCTTTTTTGTCAAGGTGTCCAAAAAGGCCCCAAAAAATAGTGAGACCAATTCTCGTGCATTACATCATGAGTAGTTGAGCGCTGATGTGGTATCACATGATTGGTTGCTTTTTAGATCAAAAGCATACATTTTGTTTAATTATGGGTAGTCAAATCACAACTATTGGACATTATATAAATGACTATTGGACATTATATTTACGATTGGGTGCGCGACTATTGGACCCCGCACGACTATTGGGCCCTCTCCCCTAGTCTACTTTGACCGATAGCCTAGTAAACGTGTTCCATGAACCTTCCTGAATAGATCAGTCCATTGTCCAGTAAAGAACTGACAACATACATATGAGAGATGACAAGACAACACCAATCTTTCATCAGTATAAATCTGAAAAGATTTCCTTTCACTACCGAGTTGCAAGCGTTCTCAGACATTAAGTAGATAGGTAGAATCAGTAGTGCTAAGCAATATGTTTTTATTTTGTCGTTATTTAAAGGAGTGAAAGGCAGGGTAGCGTGCACGATACACTTCCCTGGGTTGTGTGGGGACCATGCACAGTTACCAACTACTTGTCATGGCCTCTCCATGCATATACGTAGATAGATTGGTGGGGTACCCTGCACGATACACTGCTACGACTTGCAGAATTCGCTTGCCCTCAACGAAGACAATATTCATAAGCCGTGTTTACACTATATTCTTACAGATAAATGTGCATATCATTAAAGGTAAAAGCTACAACACCGAATGAATTTATTGTCTAAATAAATCAATTACATTTGCCTCATTATATAGAGGTTTTAGACAATTCTAAAAAATGATAAACTAAAAATAATTAACAACTAAAAAATAAATTCATGCAAATTATAGAATAGTCTAACTAATCTTAAGTTCATTTCCAGTTACAACATAGAAATTATAGAATAGTCTAACTAAAAAATAAAGGGCATGGTGACCTTTGTGTATTCATAATACCTTGGGTCATCCAAACCATAGGTTACTATTTACCGTTGCATCTATGGATTCCTCCATTTATGTTAATGTGGGCGCTAATGCTTTTTGTAGACAGGCAAGGTTGGAAGATTTTTGTCCGAAGGGAAGGCTTGAAGTCAAAAGAAAAAAATCTTTAAAATCTTTAGAGGTGATGTGGATAGCAGAGCGTATTTCATGTGGTACATGCTTCCTACTTTCTTTTCTAGTGACTCATACATCACTTTTCTTATATTATATTCAATATGGATGATAATTGGGTTAGGTGCATTCATTGGCCGAAGAATATATTCTGGATAAAAACAAAAGATCTCCTCAAATGATGACCGTTAAATATGGGTTTTGACATTCATTTCTGGTTTGGGTGTGAATGTTATAATCTCCATTATCTGTGCATTATTGGATAACAATATTTGACATTTATTATTGGTTTAATCATGAATGTAATACTTTTCTTATTGAGAAATTATGGGAACATGGGTCTTGATATTTATCATTGTTTTAATTATGAATGTAATGAGCTTTCTTATTTAGATATTATGTGAATCAAACTTATTTGTTTGATTATTAACTTTTGTATTGAATTAAAAGTTTTTATTATTTATTTATTTACTTTGTTGGTTTATATATAATAGTAATTGATATAATATTTTAGTATAAGAAGAGTTAAAATGATTATGATTTTATTTTGAAGAATTCATATTTAATCAAGCAATTAAATCATATCCTCATCAATATTTAATAAATATTTATTTTAAAGAATAAATTCTATTTCAATTATGCTAGTCACAATTGTGTCAAAAATAAATCAAACTAGGGGTCTAGATAAGATATAACAATTATAATCTTCACTAACCTTGTGAAATAAAATTTAGCTTGGAAGAATCTATTGATCTCAAATTTCTTATCTAACTTACATTTGAATCACTATGCCATAGCTCATCTATTGACTAGACAAAAAATTACTTTATTACAATACTACAAAAACTAATACATAAATAATACTATGCTTCTATTCTTCATATTTTGTCAATACAATTTACATATTTATAATATTTATCATATCCTATATTATAGCAAGGTTGTTATACCTCGTATAACCACTCCTTTACATAGAATGAGTTGTTTTAACAACTCATAATACAACCGAATATTCATATAACCAATATATTATCCTACAAATGATAATTTAACAAACTATAATCACGGTAGGCTCTCCCTCTTCAAATGGTCCCTTCAGGGAGGACATCCCTTCCTTGATTGTTTCTTCTTTGGAGGTTGTCTCCCTAGGTTCCTCCTTCGGCTATTCCTTTTGCAGAACCAGTGTTGCCTCGTACTGTTGTCGTTGTGTTGACACAACCTCCCTATCCCTCGATGAACACTTCTGCTGATCCTCTGAAAATTCTTGACTCGTCTTCTACGTTGTTGGCTTCACTGCATGGTGAATCTTTGTCCATGATGGTTGTTGAGGAACTGCTCATCTCACCTCACTTGATGGACTTCATTTCCGAGCCTTCCTAGTCTGTTGTGTAGAGAAAAAAGAAGGGGCTCCCCAAACCATGCCCTCGGATTTTGGGAGTCACATCTGTCCCCTCAGATTTTGGGGTTGTCTAGTCCTCATCCTTCATTTGACATGTGATCTATCAGCTATTCATGTCCTATTTTGAACAGCTTGTTTTTGGCCCTGAGGGCTCTCCATGTAAAAGGTACAATACTCTGTAAATGTTTCTTACTTTATAAAAAAACAAACTATAATAAACCTAAAGATGTAATATTCCTAATAGTACTAACTTATTCATATATTATGGGAGCCAAACTTATTTATTTCATAATTAATTTGTCTCGTCAAATGAATTAATTTAATTAATTTATTTATTACTAATTTTATTTTAGTAGTATTTAAGTAATACTATATATATTAAATTCAAAATTAGAACATTAATTGATATAATATATTAATAAAAACAAATTGAAATTATTAAATTTTTACTTTGAAAAATTCAAATTTAACTAAACAATTAAATCATTTGCTCATCAATATTCAACAAAAAATTATTTTAATGAATAAAATTAATTTCAACCATGACTAAGTATGAATCAAACTAGGGGTCATTGTTAGATCTAACAACTATAATCTTATTTATGTCTAAATCAAATAATAATAAAAAATTAAACTTGAAAATCCTACTTCATAACCTTGTAGATGGTTTGTAAGTGACACATCTAGTTTGTATAGTAATGTATAGTTCTTTGAGATAATGGATCAATTTTGTAGTTGCACATGTATAATCTCACATAAGTTTATGCATATTATAGGTATGTATTTTGAATGAAAATATTTATTATAAAAGGAAAATGATAAATCTAATTACTTTGTCAATATTTAAATTATCTTTCTAAAGTTCATTACAATTGTTTAATTGCACTCAAAGAATATTAGAACTGATAATAAATATGTAATTTGAGATAAAATATCTATATCTAATTGTTTATTTGTATGCATGAATGTATGTATGCATACATATATCTAAGAGGTGAATATATATGAAAAATAGGAATACATATATGTATACAACTTAAATATGTCTTATCAATTTAAATATTTGATGTTCTTTATATGTATGTATGTATGTATGTATGTGTGTGTATATATATATATATACACATACATACATACATACATACATGCATACATATGTATATGTATATATACACTTAAATACACATAACGCACACATCTAAGAGTGTATATGAATATAAAATAAATTTACTAGGAATAAATTTAATATATATAGAATATTAATTTTTTTATTTAAAAAATCATGAATGAATGAATTCCTATTTTTATTTTATTTTAAATACTAAAATAATAATATTTTTTGCTTTAATAAAATACAAAGAGATCACATTTGAAAAATAGAGAGTGGTTATGTGGCCTCTTAAAGTGCTTTCCCTCTCACAGAGGGGCATTCCCCCTTGTGAGGGTATTGCCCCACATTGAGTGCCCTTATAGATTTACAATATGTATAAAAAGAAATCCTACAAGTAGTACACAACCATACTATGATATAAGGATAATGAAAAAAAGGATTTAATATACCTTGTTAAACTTATATTTTAAAACAAATACATATATTTTTCCTAGTTAGCTCCTCACATTATTTAAATGTTTATGTTTTGTGAAATACAATACAATATGAATTATTTTTATATTGTTTAACACAGGTCTTGATGTAAATTAGTGTATGAAATTTGATCCAACAAAGAAAATACTCTTTCTCCTTGTCACATGATTTCAATGTACACGACATTAATATCAACTAAAACTTTGCAAGAAAAAGACTAATTTGTTATTAGTTTTGACAAAAAGAGAAAATAAATCTAGTTGAACCTAACATGTTTTAAATTTGAGAATATTAAATTCTCAAACATGTTAAAACATATAATGAAAACTAGAACAAAATGATTTATAGTTTTACAATTTACAAATACAAAACTATAAATACATGATAGAGAGAAATCTAGGCACCAAATCTAGAAGCCTTTGTGAAGGATATCTGTGAGATAAGGGGGATTCTCTTCTCATGAGTTTCTTTGTTCTCAAGAGAATCCAAAGGAAAGAACTTCCCTTAACCACCTCAATACTAGTTGAATGAAGAAATTTCAAAGAAACTATACACAGACTAATTATCATAAAAGACTGCTTAAGAACTTGAGAGAGTAGAGACTCTAGATTCTTGCCTTCAAAGGGACATCTCTCAGCCAAAATACTACAAATCAAAATCAAGATGCTAGCATGACACGCTGGAGTCCGAAAGACACACTAGCGTCCTAAGCGACAAGGAACTCAAAACTTAAGCTGGAAAACTAGAACTTCACTATCTAACATAGATATGAGGTCTGTTCAATATAATGACAAGATAGACAATAGAAATTGAGAGAAAGCACAAGGAGAGCTGGGAGGGGACTTACAAAAAAATTGATTGATCAAATCCTTCCTCCAGGCTCTATTTTAGCAACCTACACACAAGACGAATGAGGAAAAATTTTGGGGCTATTTTGGGGCTTGCCATAGTCAAACCCCCGTTTTGGTGTTCCCACCTCCATGGAAAACCAAATAGATAGAGTAATTGAAATGAACGAAAGGAAGTGGTGAAATCCCCGCTTCAGGAGGAGAACCCGCACCACTAATAGTAAATGGACAAAGAGATCTAATCTATTTGCAAATAAAAAAGAGTGAGAGAGCGTTACCAATAGTCCTCGACCCCATCTTGAACACACAGATGCACCATTGAAAGCTTGCTATAGAGCATTGGCTATTGGAGGGACCTCAGTTTGACAGAGCTTCACTTGTAGAAGTGTTATTGATGCAGGAGCATCCAGTGGTGTAAGGGCAATCTTGCATCACCCAAAAAAAAGTTAAATTTCAAGTTTATCATTTTTCAGATGTTTTTACATTTTTGGATACCCTTTTCGTCATAATAAAAATCCCAATTTATAGTTTTTATTTTCTATTCCTGGGTTGAAATATATTGCAGTTTTAGTTTCCCAGATTTGCACCTGAAAATCCTCTGAGTTGAATTTGAGGCACTTAGAGCTTCCGGAATGGGCCTGAAACTTACCAAAATCAATGTAGTTGATTTTAAGCATGTTCTTGACTTCAAGACCTTTCCAACGGTTCAAACGGTTTGCGAATCAGAGCCTCGGATCAAAAGTTATGGCCCCGGGAAGTTGGCGCACTTTCTAGAAGATACAATTGCAAATGTTCTTTTGAAATTTGAACTGCAAGTTGTAATTTTTGGCGCCAAACTGCCTAAACTCAAATTTTAATGTTGTTTTGGCTCCAAACTAAAGAGGAGCTCTATTTATGGGTGGGTTCTTAGCATTTTTGGGTAACTTTTTGGGGGACACTCGTATATTGCGAAAGGGTAATTCTGTAGCTTTCTGTAACTTGCATATGTTGTAAAACTTGGGGATTTGAGATCCTCTGCATGTAAGAAGTTCTATTTTCTGAATAATAAAAGTATTCTCTTGTTTGTGGGCTATTTTTTGTGTCTCAGGTCGTGCCCTCATCAAGTGGTATCAGAGCGAGGTTTTCTTGAGTGTGTGGACATATCGCCAATCGTGAGGCAGTTCACACCAGGACCGTGGTTGTGGGTCGAGGTCAAGAAAGATGCCTCCAAGAGTGATGCCTGGTAGGCATGGTGGTGCCAGAGGTGGTCAAGGTGGCAGAAATGCTGGTGGAAGAGATGCACTGGCAGCCCTCCAAAGACAGATTGATGCATTACAAGAGCAAGTGAGGAGAGGGTTAAACCTAAGGGAGGAAAGTGAGGATGAAGGAGAGGAAGAAGGTTCAAATGCAAAAGAGGAAGAAGAAGCAATTGATCAAGACCAAATGTGGCTAATAAGGGGCATTTCAAAGATTGGGAAGAGACCTAGAGTAGAAGTCCCCAGTTATTCTGGAAGTTTGAACCCAGAAGAGTTGATCGACTGGATTAATGAGCTAGAAGAATATTTTGAGTATGAGGAAATAGAGGACCCAGATCGGGTTAAGTTTGAAAAAATGAAGCTGAAGGGCCATGCCAATATTTGGTGGAAAGAGGTCCAGTTGGAAAGAAATCGAAGAGGAAAAGGAAATATCACCAGATGGGATCACATGGTAGAGAAACTGAAGAAGTAGTTCATACCAGTGGACTACAAGTTAGATCTATTGAAGAAATTGCAAGGGTTGGAGCAAGGAAGCAGGTCTGTGAAAGAATATACTAAATATTTTCACAAGATGATCATTAGAACGGGCACACAGAGGCCAATAA